>JAPDSC010020182.1:0-19283 GCA_026290005.1 Latrodectus geometricus | reverse complement strand
CAACAAACAGAAAATTCGATACATTTTCGTTTTTCTCTTGTAACGGCGAAAAAGATAACCGGGTGGCTAAAATTGTGAAAGGTGTTTATCGTCCTATATAAGACTGTAACAACCAGTTACGTACAATTTTTGTTTCGTCAATTCCGTTCGGGTATTTTTGATGTTAGAGATGCACCTCGCATGTGGATACAATCGTCGAAATACAATCGACAATCGTCGAAAATGTCTATAAAATATCAAAAATGATCGAAGTTAACCGCATGTCAGCAGTCGTAACGCGCAAGACCTAAAAATCTACATGAAAGCTGTTTTAAACCTTTTTACAAAGTGAATCCAAAAGAAGTTACATAAAGTTTACGTAAAAATAATGGATTTCTTTTTCCCCAACCAAATATATGCTCGTTTTACGAACTCGTAGGAACCGATAAAATAATTCACAAAATCGAAAGTACTCTAAATCTGAGTCCATATTCGAAAACCTTGAATGGAAAATTTCCAGTACTAGTGAGTTTTTTGTGTAAATTCATAGATGAGAACTCATCTTTATTAAAACCGTCGGGTTCTCGGCTTTTATTCAGTTATGATTATTCTTTAATTAAGCCTGCATGCCAAAGTGACCTAGATATCATTTCTTCTGAATATCATTCTAAGCACAAATTGAAAGTGCATTTTCGATTTGTGTTTGGAATGATTTTCATTAGGTGATACCTAAAGTATCGTCTTATGAGATGTGCCGATATTTCACAAGACGATGCCTAAAGTAGATCACTTCTGACAAAAGTACCTAATGCCATTTGCTTTAAAATCTGTTGATTATATTCTGATGCATGAGCTGTAAAACGAGAGTTAGATTAGGCAGAAGAAGTTCCTCATGAATTGCATAGGGGAAAAAAAAAAAAAAAAAACCCTCCCGGTATTTAAACATCAGCAGTACAATGAGTTATTTATACTTTTAAGGATTTACCATTATTCAATAAAAACGTCGATCTAAGTTTAACCATAAAATAAAACAACAACGGAATAATTTGAAGAAAATTAGATGATAAAAAAATGCAAACAATAGATCCATGACAATGTGTTCACAAAAATGTGATTTTCCAAAATTTTAGTTCGTAAATAGGAGTTAAAATTTACCGTATATCTATGGAACCACATTAGGGACCAGCTACTAGTTCGTAAATTTCAAGTTCGTAAGGACGAGGATATATCTCATATTTTCACTTTGCATTAATGCTGACATTTGAACATTTTAAAATATAAATTTTTCATTCTGAGAAACCTTTTCAATATACACGTACATCAAAAAAAAAAAAAAAAAAAAAAAAAAAAAGATTTCAGAAAAATGCTCGTTTTGTGAAGCCAATATGAATTGGTAAGTCTGTAGTTTTCTGTAGACATATGGAAGAAATTAAAAATGTTACGTTGTAATAATTCATGGTTTTTCATATCGAGAGAGACAATCGTTTAAGAAGCCAGTATTGTGCAAGATTACAAGAATTCCATGTAAATGTAAGATTATTTACAACTTATTTTCAGGACTAACAAATTTCATGGCTTTAAAAAGACCAATAGAAGATTATAATGATGTCGAACAATTAAAGCAACAATAAACTACAGATATTGTCCATGTAACAGCATTCATAAATTTATTTTCTGTTTATTGTTATTTATCGAAAAACAACTCCAAACCAGCAAAACAGTCGTCTTCAAACTTCTCCGTTCACCTAACGTTTATTACTCGCATGGAAGATGGATTTCTCCAAATTTTCCTTTAAGAACTATAAAATGGTAAAACGTTAAAGTGACCTTATTTCGATGCTTGAAAAACCGCTTCTATCAATCGAATTTCCAAGAATTTTAGTATAAAACTATGAATAAATGTACGAATTTTAGTATTTACGTTATACATAAGTAACAGATTTTTACGATAAGAAATACTTTCATTTTAACCACTAAGAATTCTATCGCCTTAAGAAGAAAGAAATTTAGAATCATTAAAATGTATTCAGTTACAAAGTTGCTTCATATGCATTTCATTGACATCAATTACGTGTTGGAAGCGCATTACAGCATGTCTCCCAAGTCAATGGTATCCCAAGTCAAGAGGGATATCAGCAACATGCTGGGTGATGCTGATTCTTAACTCAGTAAATGTCCTCTGTCCTCCATAAACGCGGTTTTTTAGGAATCTCCACCATAAGCAATAAAAGGGATTTAAGTCGAGTGAATGCGAAGATCATCCATTCAAAAAGACTCAAGAAAATTTTTTGATTAATTACAGAAAGAGCGCTTTATACGACTATAGAATTTTCCAAAGCAACGCATTTTCAAAAGTCATTGTCACCAAAAATTGTCAAGTAAAATCAAAGTATATTTGGTGGTTTTAAACTTGCAGCATCTGCATCATGAGGACCTTACACGGATAATATTTTAAATTGTGTTACCTAATTTTCTATTATTGTCGACTAAGGGATTGCCAATTTAAATGATACTGACAGATCTCTAGCTGAAGGATAGCAGAAACTAAAATCGCATTCACCCAACTTCTTCGATAGTTTAATTCACAATCACTTTCCACTATTTTATTGATAACACAGTTAAATTTCTGGTCTTTAAAATTTCGTAATCAACTTCTTCAAACCATTTTTTGACACAGACTTTTTCGCAACCTCTTTGATCGACAAAATTCACGTATTGCAGCTAAGCTATCGCTGCCATTCTAACAAAAACAGTTTTACTAATAAAGCTCGATCTTTGTTTTGGAAGAGAAAGGCATACAGCTTGATTTACAAATTGTGATTACAAATATATTAATGTACTTAATTAGTAGTTTACATAAGGAATTTTTTAAAATTGTCATATAATTCCAAAATATTAACTATTTATTTATTGTATAAATAATTTTTCCATGATCCATATAACATATATGTCTAATTTCATCAAAATACAATGGGTATAATCAATTCTATAGATGTTTGAATAAATGTCGCTTTAATTATAACCACCTTATATCATTTGTATCATAAAATTAGTAATAATGCATGACAAGGTATTCATATCAAAAATAAACCGGTGAATTCAATTTTTTTTTTTAAAAAAAGTGGTTGCAATTAAAGATCCTCCGCCACACACAATAACATGCAAAAGTTAATATAAGCGAGCGATTTTATATCATAGTTGACGGAATATGCATAAGTACTCATGGAGCATTATAGTAAAATTTTAATTCAAAGTTATTCGTTAGATTTATATTTGAGAGAATGTCGTATTTAACGAAGGTAATAATCATAAAGTGCTTTAAAGACTTTATGAAATATTTTGTGCTTCGAACTTAAACAATACAATGTTGCAAGTTTGTAACTTAAACAATAGGAAATTTCAAAGATTTTTAAATGAAAATAGAGAAAAACACAAAGTGTTCATTTGTTTAATAAAATTAATCTCAGAATTTAGTTATACGAAAGTAAGGAATACAAAAGGCATATGCAGAGATTCGTGAATTTAGGTGTTTAAAGCATGCAATATGAAGTAGTATTGTTAAAAACATCCCAGTTATAAAAGCACGGTTCCTAAATAAACTAGATACCAGTGAATTAGGATAGGGGGATATGTTCTATTGATATGAAAGAGATTCCCTGATGATCCTTGAGGGTACAAAAACAATATAAGATACCTATAGATATATTTAATCAAGTGCATCGTGCAATGTTACACTTTTACTCTGTTGGCGTAGGATACTTCATGGACTACAAAACAACCATACATCGTGCCAGAAGTGTTCAAAATTGATTTCACCTTCCCTGACTACCACAGATCCCTTATCCCATAGAAAATGTGTTGGATATGAAGGAAAGACGCATCCGACAGCACTCTTCCATCTAATTTGCTAGGTCTAAAAAACTTCATAGTCAATGCATGATATTCTCTGAGCATAAATGCATTCCATGAGCAAGTCTATCCTAAATGAATGATAGTTTTTATTCACGGAAATGATTGTCCAAGAAAAAATTAATCTTGTATTTCTATAATTCATTGGTCCGTGTGTTCTGGTACCTCAAATTTGCATATCTGTTTCTGAATTAGAATATTTATTGATCTGTTACAGCGATCGAATATTTCGTGAATAAGTGAGTCTTATATTTTATCAAAGTGGGACATTCAATATTCAAAACTATTGCATATTGGTTGGTAATGTTACGGGATTACATATTAGAATGAAGAATTATTTATAAGAAAATGTTTGATTTTAACACTTCATGGATAATAATCTTATAAGTCAATGTGTTTTAATAACACATAAGCACAAATTTGCTGAATTTGGTTTTAAAGCTTCTACAAGAATCACATTTATTTCACCGGTTCAAAATTATAGATTCATAAGTCGACTTACAGGATTCCATCACTTTTTATGGAAAAAAAAAATATATCCAGACCAGTAACAATATTCCTTTACCAAACAACATTCCTTTACCTTATTATCAAAACTTTCAAAATAGAATTGTTTTTCAATTATCACTATCGTATATTATTATACCTATATTTAATGTGATTCCATGCCACGGTGACTAAAACATAATCAATAAATATTCTCCTTGTTGGCACATTCTAGGACAGGCAGTTCCTTTCCTTAGTTTGTTATTTTCCATATACAGCTATATCTAATAGACTTTAGGGTTAAATTGGATTTTAGGTCCCTTATTTCGCCAACCCGCGAATTTGAAGCTCTTTTTGGCACATGCTCATTAATTACTCTTTTGTTACAGTCTTTTCATTGGTCGCTAATTAAGTATCACTTCGAAATAGCGGTAGAATTTTCGCCATGACATCGGCGATTTCGAAAACACGCCAAGTAGGTAACTAAAACACATTTTCACCGACTTTAGCATTAAAATTTTGAATGAATTCGCATACTTTGACAGCATCTCTTGTATAGTCTATATTCCAGTTTGGTAATTATTTATTTCCTTTTTTAATTACAGAATGCTGTTTCTAGGAAAAATTTAGCGATGACTAAATTTCTATCAGGTCTCATTTTTTTCTTATTAAATTAAGTCATCTATATTTTTTCTTTTGAAAACTGATGGGATGAACCAAATTGTAATTAAATGAAAGCACGAAGATTCGCTTTGTATAATAAATTATATTTCAAAATAACAAAATTTCATTCTTGAAATGCTTAAAAGACAGTGGTTGTTATGATATACTATAGGTGGTTCAAGTAAATATATATATATATATACCCAATATAGGCTTACGTTCCACATTTGGAGTATGGTGTATGTGTATCGTTTATTAAATAATATCAATGCACACCATATATTGAAACTTTATTAAAGTGTTTCACCACAGGAGTAAGAGATGACTTGGAGTTAACATGAAAACTTTTCAACAATATGATGATTTTATGAGGAAATAATAGATTTGTATATAATTACTTTTATTGTTATCTCATAGTTGAAACAATTGTAAATATATCTATTATACAAAAAATTTTAATTATATTGAAAGAATAATGAATCTTAATGCATTATAAAATGTTAAACAAGTACTTTGTGTGTGGGCCTTACAATCAACACTTAATATTTTAAGTAATGTACATAATGATTTTTAATGTTTCAATATATATTAGACGGCATGCATAAAGTCCCCCTTTGTGAAAAATGACACTGATGCCAACTCGCCGATATGAACACTTATGATGCTGTCTTGAAGTTAAACTATTCCTTCACTAGATAACCCAATTTGGTATTATACAACGAGTCTCAATTCTGTTTATCTGATGACAATAATTTCTTTTGATAGTTATTTGGAATTCCCCCAAAAAAACGTTATATTCTATCTAACCTCAACTTTTATTTGGAATGTCATCCGACATGACAGAAATCATCCTTGGTTCATATTAGATAAACACTGTCAGTATAACGAAATATTGATGAGATATAGCCCTTGTTTTAATTCTTTGTATTCAATAGCTATAAAATGGTATTTCCCAGCAGGATAACATGCATAACTTTTATCAGCATTCAAGATTTACGGTAAAATTAGTTTCCATTTGGTTTCTAACGTTCCCTGACCTCTCATCGATCATCAAATATGGGACACATTTAGCCGTTTTGCTGCTCTCTCTGACAGAAGTGAAAAGAGAAATTAGGGCAGATGTTTGAGAGATATGATCTATTATCTTTCAAGTCCCAATCACTAAATTAAGCAAAATTGTACTTTGCAGAATCACTAATTTCCTTGATGACATTAATTCTTTGGTTGATCCGGCAGAACATTTTATTGATGTGATAATTCCTAATAAATGAAATTACTTCACGTATGTAATCTACCAGTGTGTCAATTTTCATCATGCTTTAATTTTAAATTAAATAATTTTGAATAGCAGATGTATTTTATTACTTACATGTTTACCATATAAAGAATTTTTAATTTTTTTAATAATTTTTCATTTTTAAGATTAGTTACTATAAATTCATTAATAGTGAAGAAAAATTAAAGACGTGCATCAACTTCAAGACTTATTCACGAATATCGACAGCCTAAATTCTGATATTAAAAAAATAAATATTTTCTATAAAGGTCTAAAAGTTTCCTCGCCAAATTTAGTGATATTTGGAACATACTGATCTAATTCTGTGATACAATGCTAAATGACAGAAAGTAATGCCATTTGAATCCTCAAGGGAAGGGATGTTGTTCTTGGCCCCTATGAAAACAAGTGATTTGTTACAGCAAATGAGATTTCATCTCGTTTATCAGTAACAAATAGAACAAGAGTTTTATTTCTAAATATAGACATCAATGAACTCAAAATGAAAGCAACAAACGAAGGGAAGAATGAAAATATCCCTATTTTATAAAAAAAAAAAAAAAAAAAAAAAAAAAAAAATCGGTGATAAAAGAAATTTTTATTTTCTGCTGCTATAATGCATATATTTCTACAAATGAATAAAAAATAATAATACTATTTTCTTGCTATTTACTTGTCTCATATATTATGTAAAGAAATATGCTTATATACTGGTTATCATAAATTAAGTAAAAATCCCAAAATGATAAAAACGCAAAAAGTTATACATGGAATTTAATGAAATTTATATACATTATACCACACATAGGAAGATACAATACTGAAAATAAGAAATCACTATACAATTATGGTGTTATAAAAATTATCATATGTATGCTATGGACAAATGGGGCGTGTGAGTATAGTATAAGAAAAAATTTAATATGGGGTATCATCACCTCGAGAAGCAATGCAGCACATAAAGCGATGTGTGTACTCTCAATTATGTGGTTTATTAATTGTGTGGGAAGTGCGAGTCACTGCTCTTCCAAAGAAGTTGAAACCTTGGCAAGGGTCCAAAAGGGGGGGGGTTGAGAGCAGCTACATATCGTCCTACAACGTCCCAAGTATGCTCGATTGGGTTAAGATCCGGTGATTGAGCTGTCTAGCAAGCACTCATTTACTTCCTGCTCAAGATAAGCATACAAATGCAAGCCCTGTGTGATCTCGCATTATCATCCTGTAGCAGAAGGCATCACCTATTGCACATAAGCATACAGGATGTCACCTCTATAGATGTCAGCATTAACATTTCCAAGGAAAAAGACATGGAGTTCCGTGCATCCACCCAAAAAGATATCACCCCAAACGTAGACACAGCCTGATACAAGTCCGCACCCGTATACATCTCCTTCACTGATGCTTGATGGCTGAAAACGAGCTCCACGTTATCTCCAAACGAAAATGTGCCTCTATCGCTTTCGAGGTTAAATCTTGACTTATCTGTAAAGAGAACAGCCCTCCATTGATCTCTCTTCCAGTGGACATGTTAACGTGCCCATTGCGAACATTTTCACCCATGGCGGAAGCAAAATACTGGTCACCTCGCAAATATATAACGTTCGTGAAGTTTTCAAAGCGTGGTGAATCTGGATACCAAACTTCCAGAGCTTGTAGCGAGGGAGTATCTAAGTTCAGCCGGAGTTAAGGTTATTTTCCTACGTGCGCATAATGACACATATCGGTATTCATGGTAACGCATGACCGTCATTGTCTGAACCTCTTGGATGCCGATTCCGTGGTTAGAAATTGTTGCTAAAGTCTATGAATTACAGGTGGACTCACATTCAGCCATCTAGCCACTTCTATCTGACTTTGTCCTGTTTCTAGTCTCCCAATAGCTCTTCCAGTTTGACCTTTCAAAATTGATAGGTCTAATATTGTCTGCAGGTCATTATAACAATTTCGTTACACCAGATTTCTTATCTCAGACACGCAGCGTCAAATGCCGTCTTGCTCTGAGACATCCATTTTTATGCTCCTCGCAAATGACATAATGCAACAGTAGCGCCACTATTTTGCATAATGTCATGTAGTTCAGCTCCCTTTACTTACCAACATATTGAAATTTCATTGATATTGGCTCCCAGAATGCAACTTATGGGATAAGTACTAAAATACATGACAACAGATTTAAGCCATAATTCTACTTAAGGAATATTTTTCATAATTAATGAGTAAATTGATCTGTCTTCGCCAAGACTAGAGGAAGAAAACAGATTATCTTACTACAAATGTTGGTAATGAAAATGTCGCGAGAAATCGTTGCTATGATTGTAAT
Organism: Latrodectus geometricus; assembly: GCA_026290005.1. Classification (NCBI taxonomy): domain Eukaryota; kingdom Metazoa; phylum Arthropoda; class Arachnida; order Araneae; family Theridiidae; genus Latrodectus; species Latrodectus geometricus. The sequence goes on along the minus strand of JAPDSC010020182.1, from coordinate 10,650 downwards.
TCGTAGAGGTTAAACTACTCAGTGATGGTGTGACAAAACATTTCAACTTTTCAAACACTAGTGCCCAATTACTTATTGATGAACATGATAGGAATGTTACTTACAAAAGTGATAGTGCTGATTAACTACAAAAGTTCTTTCAATACGAAATAATGTTACTATTTCAATGACGAACTATTGATTTAATCGTTTTTTCTGTTTCCAAAGCTTCTGTCTTATTTGTTTTTCATGCAAATCATACTGTCCTGTTAAGTGTTTATAGTATCATTCATATTTTCAGTAAGCCAAAACTTTCTTTCGTTCATTTACTACCATTGTTTCGGTACAAGTTAAATTGTTTCTTATACTTTCTATTCTAGCCAGAGAAATTATCGCTGTCTATCTTAAACATTTTCATTATTTATAGAAACTGTTAAATAAGTCACAATTTTCATGATAATGATAAAATATAATTATATCAAAAAATTGGAAAAAAATTTCAATTTTCATATTCTCTAGGTGTAATTGGATATTCTAGAATGTGAATTACTTACTGGAATAAAGAGTAAAATTACTATACTTCAGTCATCATACAAATCCCTTTCTCAAAAATTTCATCTTTTTGATTAATAAATCACCTTTTCCAGTTTCCTCTTGCTGATTTTTCAAATTATTGTGAAAAAGAGGGCATTCAAGAATATTCAAACTAAGCGAGCCTTCACGTTTTAAGGAATTAAAATGTTTGTTGTTCATGTCATACATTTAAACTGATTATTAAATAATTTTTAGTTATATATAATACTGGATGCTCAGAGCCTTGACAAATTTACATATTCATAACAATAAGAAATTAAATGTTAGTGATCAAATTATTTCCTTTATAGCATTAACCATTGATGTAAATCACATTGGAAAACTTGCTTCTTTTGTTTACATATGCAGCTTAATTTTAATATCGTAAGACATTAGAAGTCAAAATATAAAAATTTATTGAAAAACCATTTTTTGGTTTAATAAAAAATATATTTACTGCATAGACAAAAGTTCAAAACAAAAACATTAACTATTTTTGTTCAAACAAGACAAAACAATTTATATTGTCCCATGAAAAGTGCTTTAATCCCTATTTCTTTAAATTGTCTTGTTTTAAAAGAAATAATGTCTTTAAGATTATTTAGAACAATAAATATTTTCAGTTTATAGAAGGCAAATTATCTAGAGACAAGCCACATCCAGTAATAGAGTTGAAAATAGAAATTCCAAGATTGAAAATCTAAATGCTTTAACTCTGAGTTAAGCAGCTAAGAAGTGAAATACAAGCATGAATTTATGTTTGCATTTGTGAAAGCAGTTCACATACTGAACATTTATAGAAGCGCGTTTTAACACGGATATTTTTAATCCTATAAATGTTTAGTTAAAATTAGTAAAACTTTTAGCTCTTAGTAACTTTTTGAAATTAAAATAGTTCATAAAAAAATCTAAGACTTCAGTGTCACTCAGAATCAATCATATAAAATTCCAAAATACTCTAAATTAATCTTTTAAAACTAAGTTTTTTCTTAACTGAAAAAAATTAAAAGTATAATTTAATCAGAATAATATATAGAGTGCTATATAATAAATCAATATATAAATTTTTATATTTTGCTGAATTAAATGATGTGAATAAATGAAAAATCTTATTATATTTATTTTTTAAAGACAAATTTTAAAATTAAAAATTTTCAGATATAGATAAAAATAACATTATTTCCAATATCTGAATGCTGAAATTAAAGAACAGATTATTTTCATGATTTGTATTCAGAATTTCAAAAAAATTTTTATGGATATTTGAGGGTTTTTTAAAAATGCAATGAATTTTTCAAGTTCCTTCATTTTATTTTGTTTAAAAAAAAAAAAAAAAAAAAAAACTATATATTTAAATGGATAATTTTTCAATTATCAGGTCAAATTGATCTGGTAACATTAAACACAGTATTTATTTTAAGTTAGTAGAGCTCTTTAAAGATAATATTATATGAAAAAATGTTATATTACTAAAAAGTTTATTTTCTATTTCTAAATTAGCAATTTTTTTAATCATATTGATGAAAATTGCACAATGCATAAGGAAGTACTTACGGCATTGAATCCTAACCTTTTTACAATTAAAATAATATAAATTTAAAAGTTATAGTATTTGTTTCTTTTTTTCCAAGATTTTTGAAAATGTATTTTCTATTACAATGTATATATTTTTCTTTCAATGTCACAATAAAAAAACAGATGGGTATGCAAAAGAAAGGAGTCTCAGCTTCATATTTAATAACTTTGAAATTAAAAAGAGAGAATATCCAAAAGTTTAATACCACATTCTATTTTTAACAATCCACATGATGTCCATGTGAGACATTTTATGTGATGTGAAACAGCACTATGAAAAAAAACTGAGTAAATAGTAAATATCATTATTTTCCAAAATTGCGATTTGTAATGTTACTCCCAAAAACTACTGACTGCAAAAACTGACATTCTCGTTCTAGTTAGTCCAAAAACAAAAATCATTCTAAAAAAAGTGGCAAGAATTAGGTAATATAAAATATCACAATAACATTTTTAGAGCTTTTACCCAAAACTTCTGGCAGAAGGGATATCGTTTCATAAAATATTAAAAATATAAATTAGAATGTTTACTATGGAGTAAAAAGCTATTAGCTTAATATAAAGAAAAACTGCTAGACATGTGACTACAAATAGATTAGATCAATAAAAATTTACTTTTTACTCTCTTATCATTAAAAAAAATTCTTAAATACTGTGGAAAACTAACTGTAGCAACTTCTGTAACGTTTCAAGCCAACTGTGCTGTATAAATTGTTTTGGTAAAGCTTGAACTGATTATTTTGAGAAATTTTCTTTGGGAACAAAAACATTTATAAATAAAATAGTGCATTTAAAAAATCCCTTATTCCAAACGTGAAAGCAAAATAACTAGTCTTATGGAGATAACAACAATCATATTAAAAACAAGCTTCTACCAAAAACATTTTAATAAAAATCATGTATAGCTTCGAAAAGTGAAACTTTTCAAAGATACACATGATTTTTTATTAAAATGTTTTTGATAGAATAAAGCAGTCATGAATCCTTTAAATATGTCAGGTAATCTGCTATGCCCCAAAAATACAAAAAGTAGAATTAAGAACACTTACTGTTCTAGTTCAAAATCATATGATTTTCCTGTCAGTCATTCGCTTTTCCTGTTCCATATTATTAAGACTTTCCTGTAGCAGCAAAACAAAATTCTTTAATTTTCTAACAAGAGCTTTTTCAAGTAAAATGAGATTCCAAATACTGCATACAATATTTTCTTTTCCTTTGCAAGAGAATTTTGTTGCAATGGGAAATATAGCATGAATTTTTTATTATGTTCTCATTCAATTTATTAGAACCTTGATTCTTGAAATCTTAAAGACCATAAAATTTTAGCATCTAAGCAATGCTTTTAATATTTTGCAATACAAAAATGCCAATATTTAAGGTTGATGATTTAGCAAATAATTGCATGTACTTAATGTCAATATTTCATACTGAAGAATGACAAATAATAATTGATTGCTGTGGTCAATAATGTGTGCTTTTTGAAGAGTTTCTATAATTTAAATTACATCCAACAATATTCATTGAAGTTTTACTTATCAGCAGTAAACCAACGAGAATACAATTTTCTGGCTCAGGTTTTGTAATGTTATCCCTCATCAAATCACAGAAAATTTGAGATACAATTCATATAGAGAGGAACTTTTAACGATTAATCTATGATAAGCTTCTTCTAACCAAGATTTGTAATTAGGCTCTTTAAATTATGCATTAAATGAAAAATTATGATCATGAAACACACATATTCACTGACTATTGCTAGATATTTTTGTTTTAAATCAAAGAAATAAATAAATAGTCTGAAAAATAGGTAATATTTTTAATACATTGGCACACAAATGCCGTATAGAAGTGAAGAGAACAAGATCACCTACACACAACAAATATGTTATTCCATTATAAAATAAAGTTTTAGCATAAAATTTAAAATAAAATTTCTTTCTATGGAGTTTTTCATTTAAATTTTAAGGAACTAAACATGATTTTGAACATATTTTAATATTTTACAAGGTTTTTAAATACTTGAAACTAGTTTTCAAGAACTTTTCAATGTTTTTTTAAAAACTGTATGTATGTTTTAACAAATGTAAATGTGTTGTGATTTTAAAATATATGCAAATATTTCATTTTAAAATATTTATTTTAAACAAACAATTCTTGATGGTGTTATTATATATTTCAAAATATGTGATTGCATAATTAATAAGATCAATACAAATCTATGTTACATAAGACAAAAGTACAAGGTATAAAGCAAGTACTGCTTTACTACTTTTATTTGAATTACTTTTAGAATTTGAATTGAAGACACAGCCTTATTAAATTAAGCATAATTTAAAAATTTGTATAAACATTACAATATATTAGATAAGAATTAGGAAATAATATTTTTAATAAATCTACAATGTACAGTAAATTTAATTTTCATCCAACAATACTGCATGCAAATAATTTTAATAACAAGTCTACAAATTTGCATTAAACCTATGAAATAAAATTTTTTCGATAATTCAATAATTTATTCGAAGACAAAGAAAAATATTTTTACCAAATTTACAATTTATAGATATATTTAATAATTATTTCATAGAAACGTAAGCAAATTACTTTTATAATATATGTAAAAAATTATATTAGAATTATAAAATGAAATAAAAAAAAACCAATATAGGGGCAAATAACAAGATATCACATAAAATTAAAAGTTTGATATATACAAGCAATCAGTAATACTTTGTTGCATAAACGTTTTTGAATCTCTTTAGCTAGCAGGAATTTTTGGCAATCCAAATTCATCAACAAGAACACCCTGAAAATAAATGAAACAAATAATTAACTAAAACTGCATTTTAGACAGAACTTTGAATTATGCCAATATAGGCAATTTTCCTATACTTTTAAAAATACAAATCCAATGAATAAGGTAAAACATTTTGCAATGTGATATCACTGGAATTAAATTTACTTTTGTTCATATGCATTGTACATTAAACTTTAATAAATCAATACTCTATCACTATATTAAAAATTTTAAAACATGAGATTTTAGTACAAAAAAAACTTTCATTCAACTTACAATTTATTTTTTTTTTTCTAAATAAACTATTTTTAATAAAATGATTTTATTCATCATGACACTTCATATTTTTACCTACAATATATAGCATACAACATAATTATAACACTAATAATTGCATATAAATATATGATTATTAGGTTATCTTTTATTATTTTTAAAAAGACTATAGCAAGATTAAAACAATTCATATTACTAGTGAGTTTTTATTCAGAATGCCTTAATTCTGAATAAAACCTCACTAGTTATTCATCAATTAGCAAATAAATTAATTGAAAAACCATATACACATTAAATCTACTAGAGACTTCTGCTTTTTTTTTTTTTTTTTGTTTGTTTGTTTGTTTTCAGTAATATTCAACAAGTATACACTATTCATTAGGCATGCATTTGGCTTTTTTATAATCACTGAATATGTAACACTGGCCAAACAAATGAAGGAAGATGATTCCAAATAATTTTGAGTGAGATGATATTGTTTATATAAAAGACAATGTTTATTGACAATAGTCATTTATACTATAATATTTTGTATGAATCACACAAAAAATTAAATGCAATAAATCAGTAACTTTTTTAATGTAGGAATTTTTTTAGTGTTTGGTTAAGGTACAGTTTCTAGAACAAGTGAAGATGGTTTGAAAAATTTCAAAAAGATAATTTCGACCTCTTTAATAAGCTGTCTTCTGAGTGACCATCTTTGATCAATAACAATACAGTCTAGGTCATATCAAAGAATTTTTTTTTTTGAAATAGGATATTGATAAAAGTCTTGCTTTATCTCAACAAACCATATCAGGAAACTAGAGTTGGTGTGGAGATCCAAGATATGAGCCACATGAACTAAAAGAGAAAATTTTGAATGGCAAACCAACTATATGCACATCTCTGTTTGCACAGTACAAAATCAAACCTTTTTGAACCAGTTGATTATTTGAGATCAAGAGGAAATTACCAATGAAAATATGATACAAAAAGTGCATATTGTGAACCAGAAAACTATCCACTCTAACTCTAAAACAAAGATGATCCTAAATAAAAGAACGTTGTATACATCACGAGACATTTGAAGAGCAATACATTTTGAGCAGTTGAATCCAAACAAGAAATTTAATTTTAATTTGGCGATGTATAGTCAGCAACTGACTAATTTAAGAGCAACACTCCAAGGAAAGAGGCAAGTGATGTTTATTAGGAAATTAATCATACTGCTTCATGATAGTGTTAAGTCTTTTTTTTTTTTTTTTTTTTTTTTTTTTTTGTAAATTTGCCAGAAACTTACAGAGCTAAGCAGGGAATCAATCACCCAACTCCTTGGACCTAGCACACTGATTATCACTTGTTTTTTCCACACAAAATATTTTTCAGAGCGAAAAATAGAAAAATGAAATGAAATTATAAGACTAGTATTGATTAAATTTTTAACTTCAAGGGTAAGGAATGTTTTAAAAGTGGGATAAACAAATTACCATCATGCTTGTAGAATGCTATGAATAATGAAGCCAATTACATTAGTCAATAAACTTTACTCAAGGCATAAAAATTTATTTTGTTCTATTCTAAAAAATGGACAGTAATTTAAAGTAGATATAATACATATATAGATTGATAGAAATACACACACACCACATTCAGAAAATATTTATTATAAATACAAATTCAATAAATTTGTTTCCCTCATTTATGAAAATAAAATTTCAAAATAACATCCAATCACTCAATTTATAAATATTAAAAATTATAAGACATTATATTAAAATTTCTTTATATAAATCTAAAAACACCTTCAATTAAAACAATGTTGGAATTAATGTTAATAATTAGAATAGGAATCAAAATTATATTATCAATTTAATGAATTAAAATATTATACATCTAGATACTCAAAAATACCAAAAAAAAAAAAAAATTATTTTTAAAGGAATAAATATGAAATCCAAAAATAAATGTAGAATTGTATTTATGGTTCATTCATTTTTTGTAACTGGAAACAGAATAAATTGTGTCATATTATAATCAATGCTTCAAGATTGTAAACTCACATTTATTAACTAAAAAAAAACTTCATTTTTACTTCAGTAACATTTTTGACAAAATTCGAACAAAGTAACAAATTCATTCAGAATCTAGACTGCACCAGACAATAGTTAATATATTAAGTCTGTCCTAATTAAGTAAAGAGCTCATTGTAATTCATTTAAGATTTCTTAAAGTTAAAGGAGTCATTATTAAGATACACTACTAGCAAAATATGAGTAGGCATACCCTTCTTTAATCAGAGAAAGACAGAATATTTAGCAGACTAAATCTTTTCAATATGGCAATCCCTTAGTGAATAAAAAAAAGGAAAAGCTAACAAGAACAATTAAAACATTTAAGTCAGGTAGTTAATAGGGATAAGTACGATATTTCCCCTTATTATTTAATTAAACCACATATTTAAACTAAGATGAAAATAGGTAACAAAGTTGCAGTGATTTGTTTTAATTTGGTAGAAGATATAGTGATTAAATAAAGTTTTTTGCTATGAAAATTTCCTATCAATCAATAAAAAGATGTATTATTCAGTTTAAAAGAGATCACAAAAACAATTTTGAAAAATTTAGTACATCTTCAGAAAATTAGTGAATGGATATCTAGAGCTTTAAGCCATTTCACATGAATGGGATATGTCCTACTTTCAAAGTAGAACTACAAATAAAAAAGATGGATATAAAAATAAAGTGGTGTCCACTAATCATTCTATTACCAATAATTATGTTTTTTAATTATATGTAAAGTTTAGAGAATTTTATTACATATATGTGTGTGTGTGTTATTCACACACACAAATTTGAAGATGCAATTGAACATGGTTGGTAGGTTGGGTTTTATGGCGCAAGGTATAACAATTGAAGAAACATGAATGAGACAAATAGCAAATTCAGAATAATTATCCTTAAAGTAGCCAAAGTGTCAGTGAGAAAGAAAAAAATTCTTCTACAGTATTTCGGAATGCAATGCAAAGAATATTCATTTGCTACATTAAAAAGATTAATAAATTATAGGTATTAGGCAAGACTTTTATAGAATTTAGTAAAATGTTTGAAATTGAGCTAATAAGAAAACAAGAATGCCCAATTCTTTTATAATTCAACAAGTGAAATTTGTGATTTAAAATAGAAAATCTTGGAACATTCTTTGTATTATCTAGGACCAATTTTTAATGGCATTTTCCTCTTTTTGTTTTTAAATAATTCTTGCATGACAAGCAATTCTCTTCAATTTAAATGTTATTTTATTTGTGAATGATTATTTTACAAATATTAATAATGGAATATTGCCAATTGAATATTTTTGGAACAAATGAGTTGAACTTCTGAGAAACTATGTACAATATAAGAAAAAGAATATTTAACTTATTAAACCGATCATTTAAAAGCTCAACATTTTTCTTCTGATTAAATGCATTAAGATATTGTTGTAAATGCATGAAATGGATTTCAACAATTTGCAGAATATTGTTAGTACAAAATAACATATTTTGAAAGGATGGTAGATATATTATTTCATTAATAATTATTAGTCAAACAAAATATACTAATGTAAAAAATGGAATATTTTCATATGCCATTTGATTAACATATAATTATATGAAAATTTATGATTAGTGTTTGCGTCCCCAGATATTTATTATTATGTTAAAAAAGAAAATATATAGTTAATCATAAAATTTTATAACAGTACAATATTTCCTATTACACAAATGGAAATATTTTGCCATTTCTATTTTCCATACCTAAACTAAATAAGTAAAGAATATAATAAGCAGGATTGGAGTAAGTACAGCATAAAGTTATGTCAAATGAGTACATAAATAATACAATTTCTGAAACTGATATTCACCTTAGTTATTTAAAAAGACTAATTTTTCTCATTATTATGCTATCAACGCAAAAAAAACTTCCATATTATATGCAAAATATACATGGTATTAGGTAGATTCTATTATCACACTAAATGAGAGAATCTACCTAATAAGGTGTATATATAAAATATGAGTGAACGAGAACTCAATGAAATAGTTGTAAGTTACATTAGGATTACTTTAGATATTTTCACTGATTGGTCATAAATTACTCTTTTTGTTACTTTAATTTAAATACCTTGTGTTTATTCTTTTAAAAAAGCATGTATTTTGAAGAGTAAGAGTACAAAAATATTTCATATATATGTTATATTTCTTAATTATTTTTAAATGCATTATTGAGGAGACATAAAGCATTAACAAAGCTTTAAAACCAGTTTTCAAGAATAAGTATCTGAATGACAGAGCAGTAAACCACATAGAATAAACAAATATGTATTTAAGAAAATGCATTGTGTCAAATGTGGGGAGTAAGACTATAAAATGTCTTCATTTTATAGAATGTTATAGTCACTTTTTAAATGTGGTTATTAATTATTTTATATTAATTTGATTCTATGTTCTATATTTCATTTGATAATTCACAATGAAAGTACATTTATATTTAACAGGCAATTCAGATATTTTAAACTAAAAATTTATTAAAATGACCCATTCCTAATTTTAAATTTTCAGATATTATTTAAGTTTAAATTTTTAAGTATTATTCAATCAAAATTAAAAGAATTAATATTTAAGAGAGTTACATACCCCAGGTGGAATGCTATCAGCCCCTGGCTCTTTAGATGGAACAGATGGTGTTTTTACAGCATCATCTAAGTAAGAGGTATCTTCATCCAAAGCTATTTCATCACCTAATGCATCTAACTCTTAAAATGAAATAATCACATTATTAAACAGATTTTAAGCAATTAATTAGAAAAACATTTAAATTTACTTCAAAAAAGTTTCCTCTAATATTTTATTCATTTAATAATGCTAATTAAGTTTGGAATAAAAAATTAAATAAATCAAAAATATAATAGAAATTGTTTTTAAAAGCTTGTAAAACTATAATATGTATATGTAATACTATAATATATACTCAAATAAATTCTGGTTTAATGGATAATAATACCCTTTAATTATCTAAACATTTCATCTTTTTTAATATATCTATATATGCAGTTTCCTTATTATTCAGATATGTCAGAAATAAAACTTGGATTCAAATAAAAGTCAATATTAAGTTTTTATTTTTTCTCTTAACCCTTTTTTTGGTAAAAAATGCTTAACAAACATATTAGATAAATATCAATACATAAGGATATAAATATTACAATTTTTTCAATTATTCTCAAAATTTTGCATCTAATATAATTATTTTATAAATATTTCTCTTCAGGATAAAAATAACAAGACAATAAGATATTAACAATAAGAAACAGAAAATAAAAAAAGTTCTTTTATGCCAATGGAAAACCATTAATGGGGAAGGAGAAAAAAAGTAAGGTCACTTTTAAATGTTTTGTCCTCAAGCGAAAAATATTAAAATATGCCATAG
>JAPDSC010020180.1:0-17243 GCA_026290005.1 Latrodectus geometricus | reverse complement strand
TATATATATATATATATATATCATTCTTAATTTCTGCTGTCATATTCAGATTAATATTTTTCAATAAATAGCTAGTAAATTTTAGTCATTTATTTTTTTTTCTGATTTGAAGAAATGAATTGTTGCTGCTATTTAAAATACTAGGAGTATTTGATCTAAATAACGTGGATTCTGAGAGAGAGAAGATTATTAGAGAATAAATTATAAAAAAGAAACAAATAAAAATATCCATATTTTCTTCTAATATCAAAACAAAATTTAATCCAAAACTGTATTATTTTTTTAATTAATATAATTTAATATTTAATTCATGACAATCATAGGTTTTATACTTATCAGCAATATAAGGGGTGGAAGTAATGGCATATAGTAAAGCAACCAATGAACTTATATAATGAAGCGCCCAGTGGGTTGCCATCGTTACCCCGAATGTGAGAGAGTCTTTATAATTTAGATGCAGGAACCAAACAGAAGATCACCAGATTTGTCCCACTATCCGTGAGTAATCATTTCTCATGGAAGATATTGCAACCAAGAAGTATTTACCGTGCCACACCAGCTATTAGCGAACTCGGCGGACCTTCGGCCGGGATTCAAACTCACCCACTCCGGATAATGATAACGTACACCCTAACGTGACGTCATTTTTTAATAACTTATAGTGACACAATTTTTACAAAATATTTTTGAAATTACCTTTTAGGTAATTATAATTTTCAAATAAAATTAATTTATATAAATTTAACAATACAAAAATTGAATATTATATGAGTGAAAACGGTAATTAAATGCATTTTAAGTATTATATTCTAACATTATTCGATACTGGATTATTTGAGCATTGTTTTAAGCTTTGAGAATTAATATCACTTTCAAATTATACGATACTATATTAAATTATAAAAATTTTCGAATTGTTAATTTTTATAATCTAGCGAAATTGAGAAGTGATCCTGAAAATTTAAGTAATTACTACATAAGTTAGGCATCATAATTGGACAGTGTCTATTAAAAGCAAACTAAGGCTAAGTCAAACGTTGGCTAAGATTATTTTGTCCCCAAAATTTATTTCATTATTTTCGTATTCATTCAAATAATTCTTTTGTTTCATCTACATTAACTATTAATTAAAAATTTCATAATTTGTGATTGCTTTAATTTATTTGCTTATGAAAAAATTAATATTTATTTATATTTAAAAAAAAAAAAGCTATATTGACTGAACTAAAACGTTGTTTTTACTTCAGACATTAAAGTTTAAAAATATATATTTACATAATAGTATGAGGAATAAAAAATTTCATAAATCCACATCTTTACTATCTTTCGTAAATTTTTCATCAATTTTATTTTCGTAATTATGCTTTTCATCAAATAATAACATTTCAAAGATTTTTAACTAAAACTCCTTTTATTGGGAATAATTTGAATGATTGTTGTATTTTAAAATATGTTAAAACATCATTATTACCTGAAATTACAAGTGAAAATTATCAAACTGACTATTAGAATTTAATTAATATATATGAATAATCCATTTAAAGAGTGGTAATTTTTCAATTACTTTTTAATTATATATTTTGTAGCACAAAGAATAGGACATTTAATATCCTAAAACTGTCTAAATTGACTTCCCAATCAAGCTTGCAAATTTCTTTGCTGCATTCATAATTAACTAACTATTTTATTATTGTAGCATCAGTATTTGATGTGACTAAAATTCTCTCATATTTCTACATAATCACCACTAATTATTTGAGAATTTCTTAGAATATGTCATTAAATATTAATTAATAATTATCAATCTTTATTCAAATAACATTTTATATTTACATAATTCTATAATAGATAATAATAAAGTAATAGAAATTACTTTTTAAACCGCTTAATATTTATAAGATCTAAAAATTTAATGGGAATTCTTGTCTTCCAAAATATTTATTTTCCGTAATATAGCATGTTGTCTGATAATAAGTTTTTAACGGAATATGTTAACGAGAAAAATAGAAATTTCTTAACCAATCTTATAAAGTAAACAAATTATTAATATAAACTATGTATAGCACATTTAATGCATATTATTAAAATAAATCTTTCTAGTATATAATTTGGGAAATAAAATAGGAAAAAATGAGTGATAGCTATTGGAAAGAAATTAAAACATCTTAATCAAAAAATAAATCATTTCTAGAATTGTCTCATTGCTTATAAAATTTATATTTAAATCAAGATGATTTATATAAATGTATCATTGGCTCTAATATATTTCATTCATTGGAATACATTCTAATACTTATTCTTTAAAAGGTCACATCTTCGGCAAGAATATAGTTTTACTCATTGGAGTATATTTTATTGTTCATTCATTAAAATATCGTTTCATTGACCTGAATAAATTTTATTCATTGGAATACATTGTAAATTTATTAGAATGTCGTTACATATTCGAAAATCATTTAAGCATTTGCATTATGATAGAGTATCAAAGAGTAAAATACTGGAATACATATTTATCAATCAGTTTTATATTGTTAATCCCCATTCATTTTTAGTGCTAGAGGTAGATTTTTGGAATGAATATACTATAAAATAATTTTATTATGATATAATATGTTTTAAAAAAAATTATATTTTAAAAAAAATTAATTTTTATTTTATTTATATTTTTGCAAAAGTATAATTTCCAGACAATAACTGGTGTGCTAAAAACTTAAAATCTAATAATTAATAATAAATATATACTGGTAAAGATTTGAATAAATAAACAGTTTAGTACAGTGAATGTTTAAATCCCAATTTATAAACTATGTAAAAATATTTAATTTTAACACATTAATAGAATTGATTTGATTTTTGTTTTGCAAAGTTAGCTTCTAATACTGTTTTTGTGTCATTTATAAAAATATTTGTAAAAGAATAAAAATATTTGTAAAGAAAAGAATAAAAATTAATAATCATACGCACACACATTTTCTTTATTTATTCAGGGTTACTTATTTTACACTATTTTATTCAGATTTATATTTTTGAAGTAGAAAAATAATGATTTATATATAGTTTCTCAATTATACACTTTCTAATTAACTTTCAAATGAAAAAAAAGCTTTGAAAATTATAATCTAGTTTTTAAGATTATTTTATACATTCTTTATAAAATTAATAATAATCGCGAAACATATGGACTAATATGTGTCCAAAATTTAAATATATTATAGAACTTAAATAAGACTGGTGATTCAGAGAAACGGAAAGTTACAAAAGCTACATGAAGCTACAACAAAATGAAATCAAAAAATAATTACATGACAACCTGACAACAATTAAGTATATAGAATATTTTAATTTTATGAAATTTAAATATACATATAAGCTAAAACTGTATAATGAAAAATGAAAATAAATTTATACCTACAACAATGAAATAATCTTTATGCCTTAATGCATTTCTTTTTTCAGAGCTATTTTTGTTTAAATCGATACGTTTTCAAAATTTTATAATAATTCCTTATATTTATAAATTATATAAGTAATCATAATGATATAAATAGTCTTTATAAATAACTCAATGTAGTATCAATCCACTCCTATCAATCATGTATAATAAAAGAAAAAGGAAAGTTTTTTTTAAAGAATTACGAGTGTTTTTCTTAGTTTTTCTTATCAGTCGACATGGTGGCCGATGATGGGTCTCAACGGTGTAATTACAAAAGATATTACCTTCCAACTTCGAAGAGAGCCTGACTTCTATCTTTAAAAAGTAAAAAAAGATAAAAGAAAAATAAACAGAGTTATTTTCTCCTTTAGTGAGACGACCCAAGTAAGAAGTTTTCAGAAAAGAAACAAACCAAAACTTTTTTTATGTATGTTATTGCTTAAAAATTTATTTTTTAAGCAATCAATTATTTCTTTGTTTCTTTACGTGTATCAAATAATTGGAATTAAAAAGTAATAAAATTACTTTGACATGATTTTCATTTCTAAATTATCTTTTATTACATCCACGGTATTTTATATATTTGGATAAGAATTATAAGAATTATGAATTTAACTTTATAATTTTATTAGAAACTTTATTTTAAAACCTCAAAATACTTAAATCTAAAAATCTCAGAAGGAATAAAGGTGAGAAATAATTTCTTCACAAACTATAAATTATACAAAGACTTTTTTAAATATTTATGTATCTAAAATGATTAAATAAACTTACAATATTTGTTTGTTCAAATTGTAACGAATGTACGAATAAAATGCAAATAATTTGAAAATATGACATCATAATATTGAACTTATAAATCAATTATATTCCTTTTCATTGTGTATTTAGTAAAAATATTAGGTTGAAGAAAAATAAATCCATTATTTTCACGTGAACTTTATGAAACTTCTTTTGGATTCGCTTTGTAAAAAGGTTTAAAACAGTTTTCATATAGGTTTTTAGGTCTTGTGCGTTACTACTGCTAACATGCGGTCAACTTCGACCATTTTTGATATTTTACCGACATTTTCGACGATGCTGTATTCATATGCGAGGTGCATCTCTAACATCAAAAATACAAGAACGGAATCGACGAAACAAAAATTGTACGTAACTGGTTATTACAGTCTTATACAGGACAATTTAACACCTTTCACAATTTTAGCCACCTGGCTATTTTTTTCGCCGTTACAAGAGAAAAACGAAAATGTATCGAATTTTCTGTTTGTTGTCTTCCATTTTTAAAACCTTGTATGCGTAAGTGAATTAATCAAACAAAAAAACCACAAGAGAATATTTTAGTGTCAAATGTCACCTTTCCAACGAGCATAAATCTGAAATTGATTGATAGATACCTCACGAGATATCGATCACTACAGACGTTTACCGAAAAAATAATGGATTAGTTTTTCCCCAAACTAATATTATAAAAATAAAAACATATCATCAATAGATATATTTTTTAAACAAATATTAAGTAGATAATTCTTTGTAGATAACAATGTGTTGGATGAAGTTATGATAATTTATAAAATAACGTATATTAATTATAATCTTTACTAACAAACTATGATTATAATTTAGTGGATTTTTAAATAAATAAATCTAGTATTCAATATAATCTGTCATTATTCTTTCATTTACCCAATCAGACTCAATAAACAAAATTTACAAATATGGTGTAGGAGTTTTATTATATAATGTCTTTGTACAAAATAGTATAAACTTTATTGTATATCAATGTTAGAGAAAGTAAAGTAATGTATTTTATCAGAAACAAAAGAAATCATTAATTAAAATATAATGTGCATTGAATTAAATGATTGTTAATTTAATCACACAGTTTAATGTAATGTTTCTGTGCGAGGGAGTGATATTACATTAACGTTCAAATACCAATCATGTGTTAATAGGATGTGTGGGATGAAGAACCATTCCCCATCATGTGTCCCCACAGCACGAGTTGCATTTCTATACATTTGACAATAGATATTAAAGTTGTCCTGCTAATATAATATTAAATAGAAGTTAAAAGTGCATGTGGTTTAAACTTGTTATAAAACTGTGGTTTTAAACTTATATTAGTCATACATTTTAAATATATTTATAATAAAAACAAATTGATTTAAGGAAATAAATATCTCTTTGGACAAATATTAACTCTCAACTAGTTTTCATATGTTCAGAAGTGGACATATTAATAGTTCATAGTAAATTGTACTATTTGGATTAATAATTTCAGAAAAAAACTGCAGGTTAATTGATGATAATTTATTCATCTGATTCAATAAACTTTTATTTTATTCTTAGGATATTAACTGGCACTAATTTATGTATTCAAATGATTTTCAAAAAATATTTATTCAATGAGGTCAACAAACAAACAAAATGATTCTTAGGAAAATCTGTAATGAAATCAATTTAAAATAAATTTAACTAATAGAAAAACAATAGTCCGAATTTGAATAACGATTAGCTAAGTATATGATATCAAAATTTTATTTTAAACTAACAAAGAGACAGTAGAACAAACTACGATTTGAAAACAGAATTATAATAAAACATAATGCAGTTTAACCGCTGTTCCTTATAAATATATAATCAAACTTTTGGGCATTTAAAAATATTTTAAAGATTTTCTATTTAAGAGATAATCACATGAATTCCTTTATTTAGCCAACCTGCTTTACATACTATTCACGTTTTAATGTGTAGGGGTAACAGAAAAGAAACATCTACAGGGTGATCTTTTTTAAAGTGACAGTATTTGAAGCACCTTGCAGCACGATCTAATAGCATAAATGGCTTTGTGTTTAGACTTAGAATCAAAGAATGGAATAAAAAAATTAGCTCCAAAAATCGCCGTAAGGCCTTTTGTGCCGATTTACAGTGTATAAAATGTGAGAAAAATGACTAACACACAAACTCGTACAGTTAAATTATTAATGTTTATCTATTACATTTACTTTTCCGGTGAGGAATTAGACTACATTTAATGTTAGTACAGTTCTCAGAAATAACATCGTGCAAACTGCACACAACGTTCTCCACACCGCACGTAGCATACACAAGGAGTCTTCCTCACTGTCTTTGTTATGTTATCCTTTAGAATAGACATATTTGATACTCCACTAACATAAATTTGAGATTTTAAATAACCCTAGAGCCAAACATTTCATGGCGTAAGGTCAGGGGAACGAGGTGGAAATGCAACTGGAACACTGCGATTTATGACTCTATCATCAGTGAAGTTTTGGTGCAACAGCAGCTTTATCTTATTACTAATGTGTGATGGTGTTAAACATCATGTATACATATTGTCTGATGGAAACGGTTTCTTTGCTGAAATTGTGGAATAAGAAACTCTTGCAGCATTTCGTGATACCTTTCTGCATTTATGGTGCATTTTTCTGGTCCTGTCGGAGTGATGGTCTCATAAAAAATTGCCCAATTACCAATTCGGCTATGAAGCCACGCCAAACAGTGGTTTTTTTGGGGAATTTAATGGTATTTCCTGCACGGTGAACTGCTCAGAAGCCCGAATAAGGCTATTTTGTGTGTTTACGGACCCATTGAGAAACAAATGGCACTCATCTCCTCACAGAACGTGTCATGGAAAAGCCTCATCAATTTCCACACTGGCAAGAAAAGATGCAGAGAATGTCACAAGCTTATCATAATGACTTGGTTTTAGTTCGTGCAAGCGGTTGATTTTATAGGGATAAAATACAATAACACGTCGAAAAACTCTCCTTACCATCCACTAATTTATGCCCAAATGTCGAGCTACAAATCGGGCTCTGCTAGTACCAGCAGCGGTTCCTTGCAATCCTTCGACAATAGCATTTGCCACATCAGTTGTTATATTTTCTGATACTAGTTTACGTCCTCTCCCAATTTGAATGGACAGTGACCATGTTTTCCCGCTTCATTTTCTTATCACTATTCAGCGATTAAGGCCAATTTCGTAATTTTTTTCTGGTTCAAAATTCCCGAAGAGCTGAGGATACATTACATTGATTCATATAATACAGCTTCACTAGTAACGTACCTTCCTGTGACGTGATAGGCATGGCCACTGGAGCTCATTTACTTCAGCTGAGATTGTTTGTCGGAGCTGTCTACTACTTGCTTTTAAAGTCCCTATTACTGGCATTGTCATCGCATAACATTTGAACATTTCTTAAACGTAACTTTCACTTTATTATTGCATGCAGGGTAACATGTGTGCGACTTGATCTATAAGAATGCATAAAATTTTCATAAATGCAATTTTTCAATAATACATGATTTTCTTGAAAATAGTTGTTTCTTAAAACTTAAGGGTTACATTATCGATCATAATTATTGACAACGAACATGTGCATGATGTGTAAGATATTTATTTCTTCTTTATGAGCACTTTTAAAAAATAATTATGTATAATATAATTATAAATTAATGGTATACATTAATATTTCTTGATTTATTCTGATAAAACTTATAAATTAAAATTTATTTTCAATAAGTAAATTTTTGCTCCCAAACTCACACACACATAAAACTTTTTAAAAATCGTAAACTATTTATTTACTTAAATACAATATTTTATTTTACATTTTTAATTATTTTCAAAGAAAAATAATTTTTAGAATTATTAAATAAAAAAAAATCTACATTAGAATTTTGATTTTTTGGAATTAAAATTACAAACAATTCCTTAGTTTAAATCCTAGATGAAAAATTCACAAAAATGTTTATAAATTTAAAGTAAGAATGTGTTAATAAAAACTGGAAGTAAAAAACCTACTATTTTTATTCACTCAAATTATAATAAAAATGAACTTTACATGCATATTAACTTTAAGTAAACTAGTCAAAAATGAATTTGTTTCGAAAAATTTGTTTTTAATGAAACAGTTAGTAGTTGTAGTGCTTCATGTAATTACTTGTTAATTAAAAATTGTATTCACTTTCAAAATTTCTAATTACGAAAATTGTACCTAAAACACAAATAAGTAAGACAATGAAGTTATTCCCAAACTAAAAATTTTTTACAAGTAATTAAATGTTACTTGGCAAAAATACTTCCTAATTAATACATTTTCTATATATCATGAGCGTAATTCCAATGGCTCATTTAAGAGATATTTACAAAGCTGCTACAGCATGACATAGTTAATTCTCTCTCTCTGAAAAAGTATAGTAAGAATTTCATTCGCTAATTAAAACACCCTGAAATCAAAATTTGAAGAACACTAATAACTAGCGCAAATTCTCCTAATGCAAAAAATCAATATGCAGTGACAAATTATTTTTTTTTTCATTTCAGAATTAAGAATTTTGATAATATTGAAATTCAATAACTACTAGAGTATTTTCTTGAGTAAATAAATTATTGCGTTTCAATCAAGCAAGTTGAGATTCTATTTTTGAAAAATGTCCAATGAAATGAATTACGTAATCATGTTCTTGTTGCTTGATAAAGTTGTTCTAATTTCTTAGAAAAATATTTCTTTTTTTCTTTCCTTTATTTTTGTTTTTTGAGCAATAATAATTATGCTGTATATAAATAGAAATTAGGAAATGCATTTTAATCTGAGAATTAAATACGGACTATTAAGTAAAACTTTGCTTTACTCTTATCAAAAAATAAATTCTTTTGTAAAGAAATTATTATATTTTAATTATTTTGTTATTAAAGTAACTTCCGTTATAAATATATTTATTTTAAAGATAATAAATCGTTGCATCGTTGCAGAGAGTAAGCTTATTATTTTCAATATATATATATATATATAAATATATATAAATATATATTTATATATATATATAAATATATATATATTTATATATATATCTGTGCGTAAATTTTTAGTGGTATTTTTGGTTAAAAAAATATTAGCTATATTCTGAAGCAATTATTACATTTTTCAATGAGCAGAAATATTCAAGAGTGTCATTTTCATATATTTTCCAACGGATATTTTTCAAATCACATTGTGATTCTAAGTAATTAATTGAAAACAAAAAATCCCTCTGACCCAGAAAAACGAAATAAGAAGCCAACAAAATTTGTTTCTGGTACATTACCTTACTTTTACATTAAATTTTTCTCTTTGTTGTTTCATTTGATTTTATTTCAGAAAAAATATATAAGTAAACCTTTGCTGGAACTAATACCAATTAGTATCAAACTCGAAGAAGCATGCTGAACTTCTTGGCGTCAAATGCCTATTTAAAAACTATAACTTTAATCAAAATTGTAATTACTTCAAAATAATGTCAAAATTTGTATGATAAAAACATAAAGTCTTAAGTAATTTTTTAATTATAATATACAGTTTAAAATATAAATATTTATTTATTTGCATAAAACTTGAGTTGCATTTTGAAATGAAATTTTCAAGCAAAATTTCAACATAATATGAAATGAAGTTTCTCATTTAATTTAATTTTAGTATTTTTAATTTTTAATATTATTTGGAATTATATATAAAAGACGATAATATTAATTTAGACAGTTGTACAAAGGTTGATAATATTAACAATATTAAAAATGAAATTGCGTGAGGTATAAGATGTTTTGAAGTAAAGAATTTCAAATTCTTTAATTTCGAATGAACTTCATCTAATATTAAAAAAATGCTTGAGTCAGATTTTGAAATCATTTGTAATATGATTAATTTTTGATATCAGTTAAGAATATATTTGAGATATCTCAGACGTATACATTTGTGAATAACTTATTACATATAAAATTCAATTTTTATTTTTTATCTTTAAAATCTCAAATTTATGCGTGGAAAATATGCATCGGCCACTTGAATCCTATCAAGATTCGTGTACGAGATGTAAATTAAGAATCATATCTAAAAAAATCGAAATGAAAAATGTATACACTTATTACAAGTTGAAGAATAATAAAATTCAGAATATCAGTTGGGGTCTACCTTTTTTATTTACAATGTGTCTAGGCAACATGATTCTCTCAGTTGTTCTATCATCATTTAATCTTATTATATGTCCGGCCAATTTCATACGTTATAGTTTACGGTACTTTTTAATGTAAGACTCTCTGAATAGCTTGTAAAATTCAGAATTATTTCGCCTTCTACAAATTCCATTGTCGCAAACTCCAGCAAAAATGGATCTTAGAACCTTAATCTAATAGGCACCGAAGGTCCTCTCATCAGCTTGGGACGGAGTCTAGGTGAAGGGGGTTTAAATTCAGATACTAGTATTTATTTCCATACTTCTTGTATAAGAATAATAAGACCATATATAAATGACCTATAGTTCTCTTAAACCAATTTAAGGCAAACAATTGAATGATAGAAAGTGAATACTTTAAGATAAGTTAAAAAGTTTTACTTGCCATAAAAAATGAAACAAATGAAGATTTGTTGAATAAATGAAAAAATAAGTCCTTAATAAATAACTTGATAACTTATTTTTGAAATAATTTAAAATTTTTTACAAAGTTTGTTTGTTTTAGTATTTTAAAAATTACATGCCCTTTTTTTTGCAAAACTAATCTTAATAATAAATGTTTTTTTATTATATTGGGATTAATAAAAGTTTCTAATGAATGGTCATATGTGGAGGATAATTTGAATCATTTTTACTAGTATTTTTATTATCATTTACATCTATTAAGAATTTAATTCAGAATTTTTTGTAACAATTACAGTTACTCTTTCATAAAAATCTAACAAAAAGTTACGGCATATAAATTTCTCTTTCAAAACACAATACATTATATCAAATTTTTGATAAAAATAGACAAAATATTTAATTTATTTAAATTTTCATTTAAATTTCAATTTATATATCTAATACTAAGTTACCTTACTTTTAATAAATCAGTTTTGATATCTAACTCTAGTTCTTAATCTAATTCAGTTTACAAAATTTTCTGAACATTTAACTTAAAAAATCAGAAACGGCTCTTCCTAAGCTATTATTAGTTAGCTATTATCAGCTAACTGTTAGTTACATGCAACACAGAAAGGAAGAACTAATCCATTTTATTTTGAATCAATTGGAAGTAGCATAGTATTATAAATTCAATCATTCAGACATGTTTTAACCTTAGGAAAACAAAACAGTTTCTTTTTTTAATAAATACTTAAAAATATCAGATATAGTTCATGTGCTTATGATGGCAACATTAAAGTTATCACTAAATGAAAAGTATTATTAGCATTGTAAATATGGAAAATATTCGCAAATGAAAAGTATATATTACATTATTTTTTTTATATTACGATATTGAAATGATCCTTTTATATAATCTATATTACTCTTTTGCAATTTCTTAAATCATTATAATGATGAAAATGAATTTCTCATATTTTATTGTGATACATATAATAATGAATTTCTCATATATTAGTGTATACGAGAAATATTATTCTGACTTTATTTATCTCAAAAATATATCATAGTTACAGATTTTCCGCCTCGCTTATTTTATCCCCTTTTTTCGGTTTAAAAAAAATGATGATAAATATTTATTAGTATTTTCTTTTGCTTCTATGAACACTGTAATACTTTTATTTATGAAAGTTGGAAGAAAAATATTTTTGCTTGTTCTTTCACTTTGTTATCATTGAATTCATATTTTGCAAAGCATTCTAGCATTTTTAGTAATGACTACAAATATTATAAGCAAATTTATGTAAAAATAGACATTTTGCATAAGTATAATATTTTTTTAATTAATTAACAATTATAAGGAGATACCTTTTAGCCACAATAAAAATTTATTAACAGTTTGTATCACATATAATCGTTATTAATTTGCATACATTATTTAGCTAATTTTATAACAATATGAAACTTATATAAAATGTTTTAAAAGAAAGACAATGAATGAAACAAGACTAATGACCAATTCAAATCTATTATTAAATCTTATATTTATTTTTAAATAAAAATTTATGAGAAAAAGTCCTTGCAGACTCATACATGTCAAATAATTTTCATTAATTTTAAAAAAGTTATTGTAGAAATTAATTTAGAATAAACGAATAATTAATTTAGCAACATATCCCACTTCTCGGAACCAAAGAAACAGCAGATCATACTTTTATTTAAAATTTACTTTTAAATTAAATTTAGAAATTATATAAATTAATAATATTTGAGAAATGAATCAAACCATCATGTTCGCTATTTCCAAGATACACACAGCACATTCTTACTACATATTAATTTAAAAGGGAATAAATATATCATTCAATTATATTTATATAATTATTATTTCAATAACTTTTTATGTTGATCCTTAATAGTTTAAACTTTATACACAAAGCATATATGTGCTCCTCTTATAAAGCGGACAACTATTGATAATGAAATCGGATAACAATCTTGACAATGCAAAATTCCATCAATGAATGTCACATAAATTAATTACTAATGTGCAGTTCATTTAATTATATAAAGTTTAGACAATAATTCATAAAATAAATAAAAAATAAGTTTATTTTTAAGTATTAATGGAATTGAAATTATGTTGGCCTTATGTTTAATATAACGAAATATTATCAATATATATCTACCCTGCTGGCCACTGTAAATACAACACCCTGAAGAAATCATTAAAATAAAAAGAAATTTACGACATCCAATAGCGAATGTGAGATATTCAAATGATTAGAATTTCAATGCAGACGCACATCACGCCACCTGTTTCGCCATTTGAAAGAGTTATTTAAGGCTTAAAGATTTCAACGATTTCAAGCTCGACAATTGTGTTTTTCTTAAGTTTTTTTTTTTTTATTTATTTTTTTTTGTTTTTGTTTTTTAAATGATCACTGATACCTCATAGAAAACAACAATCATTTTTTGATCAAAAATCTGAGTTCAACATAAGAAGGATTGTGGCCTACCAAGATTGTGACTTATCTTTGAGGGAATTCGGTAGTCGTGTTGGACGAAACCAAGCAACTGTAATGAGGACATGTGATCCTTGTATACAGGAGGGAACGATGGGTCGACCTATTTGATCACATCTACCTCAGTACAACACTCCAAGTGGACAGGTAAATTGTATGCATGGCACTGACGGATCGCTCAGCGACATCAAGAACCATAGCACATGCAGTCTGTAACGCATCATCCAGTGTCTGCGTGTATTATTCGACGTCGTGTGCAGCACAGTGGTCGATCCACAAGACATCTATTGCTTCATCTATAATTGACGCAGAATCATAGACGTCAATGCCGCCAATGGTGCGATAAAAGAAGAATGTGAACTGCATAATGGAATGAAATTGTTTTTACTGAAGAGTCACGCTTCTATCTGCAACACCACATTAGTCACATTCTAGTCTGGAGACGCCGTGGAGAGAGGATGTTGAACTGCTGCGTTATGAACCACCACACTGGTCCTGCATCGAATATTATGTTATGAGGTGGCATTGGATATCACTTTCTCAATCCTCTTGTACGTATTTCCGGTACTTTAAACAGCCAGCGCTGCATACCTGAGGTATTGGAGACAGCAGCCCTTCCTTAAATTGAGGGCTTGCCCACAGCTATATTTTAAAAAGATAATGCGTTACCGCAAGTGGCAGACATTGTCTAAAGGTTCTTCGTCATTGACCAGATTGAATCACTTTCCAGGCCAGTTCGCTCATCAAATCTTTCGTCGATAGAAAACATCTGGTCCATGGTAGCGCCACGATTGACCCAGATTATATCCCCAGCTACCACGCCAGACCTCCAGATCCAGATCACAACAGATCATCTTTGACAACGTGTGGAAGCTGATTGGTCTGTTGTACGCTAAGAACACATCCAAAGTCTCTTTGAATCAATGCCGAGGCGTGTGGCAGCATGATCTCCAACAATGGCGGCTACTCTGGGTATTGATTTTGGCAGGAACCACATTCTATAGAAGTCTATAAATTTAATCATTTGATACTTGGTCAATATGCTATCTACAAAATGAATTTTGTTGTGATATCTCTTGTCTTTCTTTTTATTGCAATTTGGGTCACCAGCAGTGTAATTTAGTGAACAAAGAAATATTTTTGCTAGTAAATACCTTAGTTCAAAATACTTGATTACTTAATATGAATTTGAACTTTATAACTAACAATATTGACTAATAGATATTATTTCAAATTTATTTATTGCAGAAAAACTGATACTTCCCATCCACATTGGAATTATTAAAAAATTATAATAATTTTTTTTCTTAATCAAAAACGCAGTAAGTACCAAATATTTATATTAAATTTCTTTCGAAATGTCAAAAATGTAAAAATTCTCCAGGGTTTCCATATTTTCCTCGAAAATTTTCCCAGTGATTAAAATTTTTATTCGAAGGATCAGCAAATTTAAATTCAGACATATTATTTGACGAAATATAATACTTTTCAACATTAGTAAATAATTAGAAAAATAACTTTTTAAATATGTATAACAATATTGAATTAAAATATTTGATTTTTCCTACAAAGTTAATAACTTGAAGGAGATTTCCTGAGGCATAAAATGTAAGATAATACATTAAAAATTAAGATAATTAATAATAAATAGTATTTTTGAAATAAATGGATTTCCATTTATTAGATATTCACATTTGCAAGATGTATATTTTTCTTCACAATTGTGTAATTTAATATGAAAATTGTAACTCAGGATATGCAATTTCATGAAAACATTCAATATTGATACGTAAAAACCACAATTCCACATAAGATATTAGTCATTAAATATCTGTAAGTACTTCACAGACAAAAGGAAAGAGACTGATCAGCTGACACTTTCATTTTCCTGCATTAAATAGATCATCTGAATTAAAATTTTTTGATTAGTTTCTATTATATTTTACATTTTTTAAACTAAATTTCTTCGACATTAAAAAATTTTAGAAATTAGTTAATGATCAATAAGTTAGAATTAATGATACAAAATAAATTGGAAACAGAAAAATTTAATACCATCATTTTTATTTACTTTATCTATCAATGCATCCCATCCAATTACAATCTTTTAGAATTTCTGTCGTGTAAAAGTGTTTTATCATTCAACAAGTTAAAAAAAAGTTTTTCAACCATTTTATTTTCCTTCAAAGTATTCATTTATTGAAATGTTACTATTGCAACAGATGGAATCATTTGCAAATATTAAAAATGTTTCAATAAATTACTTCCTTATTACTTTTTCTAAAGTTTTACTATCCACAAAAAGTTAATTACAGGAAGGATGATCATTTCCCAAAAAGCATAAGCAAATAATTTAAGTACACTCTTTTCATTTCAATTTCTTAGGAAACATATTGGACACAATATTTTTCTCAAACACATGTATTACAATTTTTCGTATAATTTCTAAAGCAAAATTTATCTTCTTTTGTGAATTTCAGGATACCGTTGTGAATTTATAATGCTTCTAAGGATAAAGAAAAAAGTATAGCTGATTTTTTCATTTTTATTGAATATCCTGGACATAAATATAGTTTGGCTGAGAAAATTCTTAAAAATTTTTAAATTGAAATCTATCAACATACAAATAAGCTTTGAAATAATATAAGTTCTGACACAGAAAATTATTTTAATCTAAGTTTTAATAGATTGTCAAATCTTCATTCTTACCTAACTTACATTTTAACATGAGCAAAAATTATTTAAAAAATTATTTTTATTTTATAAGAACACTAAAAGTATGATTTCTTTTAAGTAGTTTATTTTCATGTGACAATTACGTAAATAATTTATAATTTTCATTTTAATATTATGAAATGACTCCCATGAAAATTTATTTTATAAACACACTTCTTATGATAAAATAAAAGTTATAGGCACTCGTGTTTCATTTCCTCTTTAAAAAATCTTATACAAACGGTTAATCTATACTTGTAAATATTCTGCTCTTATTTTGAATAGAAAAAAGAAGTTTATATACATTTAAACATATGGAATTTATATAATATATTACTAAACTATGACATTTTAATACATTGTTGAAAATGTAAAACGCATATGTTCCATTAAATTCAAATATATCGGTAAATGTTGTTTTTCACTGATCCCTGATGTAAACTGAGACTTAACTTAAAGTATTACGTAAATAAAGGAAAATTCACAAACATTTCTAAATTCCCATGTTGTCAGATATTTGAAAGAAACTTTTGGTAAAATATATTTTTGAAGCATTTATGAAACTTAATAAAAATTATAGATTCCTTATTCTTCATATTTTATTTTTAAATTTGCATTTCAAGTGTAATGATATGAATTGGTAATTATTGTCAAGTGTAATCAGAAACGTAACTGAATAATTTGACCTTAATGGATACATAATAAATTATTACATTAGTATTAATTTAAAGTTAAGCATATTTATATTATATTCAAATTTTTAAGCCATTTGATTTTATTTTTCTTACAGACATTGAGTGATAAATATTGAAAACCATTTCTAAATTCCAATGTTGTGTATTATTTGATGTAATTTTATTTACAGACATCTAGTAATAAATATTAAAAAAAAAAAAAAACTTACCCACAAAAAAATGCTAATAATTTTTCAATTAGAGATTTTCCAATTTTAATACTTCCTAGGTTTTATAAAGTCTTCGATACACACAATTCACAAAATTCATTTAGGTAATAGTTCAAGTACGATACTAATAAAAAGAGATAAAAATTATGTGTTTAAATAAATTAAAGTTAATCGTATAGTTTGATTTTAATTAAACTAAATTTGCTCTATATTACAGACAGTGATGCATACATATACATACATACATACATATATATATATATAT
>JAPDSC010020177.1:0-21171 GCA_026290005.1 Latrodectus geometricus | reverse complement strand
TATTTTTTTAATGGTTGTTGATGTTTTTCTGCAAGTTGATTTCTCAGCAAGTTAGGGTTAAAAATATATCGACAATTATTCATTTTGTGTTTTGTTTCTTTGTTTTACTTACATATATTTATTACTTAAATTTTTTTCCAAATACATTTTTCTATAATATTGGGCTTAGTAATAGAACACTGTTCAGAACAAAAGATCCCGAACTCAATCCCAACCATTGTTGAGTAACGGAAAATGGATATGATATTTCTGAGCCTCTGTCAGGGTTAGTGCTTGGGAGTTTTCTGGTTTCCTTTCTGGTGACTTGTACTACCTGAATATGGTCCACTATCAATGAAAAGACCTCTCAGAAAGCAATTAGTCAATGGACATTAAAATATCTTAAAAAGCTAAGACAGTTATGGAATAAACAATATGGTTTCAAAACTATCGTACTTTTTGGCTTACCTTGACCTAAACGTAAAACAGCACATTTCAGAGTAAAATATTCTGTTTTCGATGAATAAAATTTAAAATAAAATTTTCTGTCTTCTATATTCAACAATGGGATATTAATGGTGCGCCCATCATTTTTGATTGTACATCTGTCGTGTTTCTCCTTGTGACACACAAATACGGTCCACCATCCATGAACAGTCTTTCCAAAAGGCAATTTATTGGATATTAAAGTGTCCTACTACAGCATTCGGACGTTAGACTTTCCATTAGACGGTGTCAAAACTATCATGTTCTGAGCTCGTAACAGGATAGTACTCTTCAGAGTGAAAGATCTTCGGTTATATCCCAGTCATTATTGAACAGATTGATTGTTTACAGCATGCAAATCTATCAAAGATGGGGCTTGGGTATTTTCCGGGTTTTCTCCTTTGCGACTCATGAATGCAGCCCAATTACATGTAAGATAAATTACATGTTGGATATTTAAAATGCTTTACAACAGCTTTAGGTCATCCCCAACACGTTGTAAAAACTATTGCGATTCATTCATTTTATAATTTTATTTTTAATGGTTAAGTCAGTGATTCTCAACCTGTGGGGCGCGACCCACTAGGGGGCGCGAGCACACTAATGGGGGGGCGCGATCATATCCAAGAGAAAATGTTATTTAAAAAAATTGATTAAGTGACTGAAAGGAAAGAACACACATACAAAACAAAATACATTTCGACATATTTAATAATTAACTTATCAAATTAAAACAATTTACTAAATTAAAACAAATTTAATAATTATTAGTGACTTCCTTGGGCCTGTCTTTGAGAGCAAAGTTTTTCGAAGGAGGGTTTAATATTAGAAATAGACACTCTCAGTTCTTTTTCTATATTTAGCTGAGATCTATATTTTGTCTTCAAAGAAGCCACCACAGAAAATCCAGTTTCACAAAGGTAAGATGTTGAAAATGGTAGAAGAATGCGAAATGCCCTTGTTTTTAGTGCAGAAAACTCATCATCCACTCCTGCCCAAAATTCAAAGAGTGATTTATTACTAAATTGTCTTTTGGTTTCGCCGCTTGCCGTGAAGTCTATGAAGGTTTCTTCCTCTTCGATTGAGAATCAATCCTTCGGGAGTATTTTGAAATGGATCCCTCACCCACTTGTAACTTGATATCAGTTTGTCTTCAGCAAGAAAGTACTTTTTAAAATTCTTTGCTAGCATTGCTAAATGATTTTCAATGGTTACAAAAACAACTTTTACATGTTGTTCTTCAGCCTTGTAAGTTTTAATACAATCATTCAAATTTGCAAACATTGTTAAGTTTTCTTGCTTTAAATTTCTGCTCCACAATTCCAATTTCCTACAAAAAGCATTAACTTTATCACTCGTATCAATATATATGTGTATTTGCTCCGTGCAGTTGAAGATTCGAGTTATTTAATTTCTCGAATATGTCGACCATGTAGCTCAATTTCAACACAAATAAACTATCGCGAAAATTCTCATCTTCCGGTCTGTTTTCGTCTTCTAGGAAAACGGCGATTTCTTCTCTTAATTCATAAACACGTTGCAAAAATTTCCCTCGTGATAACCATCTTGCCTCGCAATAAAATAGTGACACTGAATGTACTGCAGCCATATCTTTAAAAGTGCGGAAAAGATTCTTGATTTCAGGGGTCTCATTTTTATATAATTTACTACGGTTACAACCGTAGTTAACACAATATTCAAACCAGGACTCATTTCTTTGTTAGCCAAAGCTTCTCTGTGGATCATGCAATGTGTCCAGACGCACTGTGGCGATTTTTGTTTCACAAGTGCTTGAATACTTTGGAATCTTCCTGACATAGAACGAGCACCATCCGTGCATATTCCGATGCAATTTTTCCATTCTATGTTTGTCTCGTTCATAAAATCATTTAAGATAGCAAATAAAGCGAGTGCTGTTGCTTTGAGTTTTATTGGTTTGCAGAAAAGTAATTCTTCTACTACTGACTCACCACAAAATCTAACATAGGCAATGAAATGAGCATCTTTATTACTATCTGTTGCCTCATCGAGTTGTATTGAAAACAATTTGTAACTCAACTTCGACAAAAGCTGACACTCAACATCTTCAGCTATATCTGCAATTCGACGGGCAACATTATCATTTGAAAGAGGTATAGACTGCATTTGTTTTGCAAAATTATCTTCAAACATAATTTCTACAATATCAATCGCGGCTGGCAAAATAAGCTCTTCACCAATGGTGTGAGGCTTTTTACATCTGACTATTTTATGTGAAACTTTGTAAGAGGCAATTAAAGCTTTTTCATTCACAGACAAAGTTTTTTTAAACAATGATTTTTGCTTTTCATATGATTTTAATTTTAATTCGAAGATTTCTCTGGGTTTGTTTACGTACTCATTATGAAGCATTTCCAAATGACGTTTAAGTTTATTAGGTTTCATGCTGTCTGCCACCAACATTTTTGAGCAAATGATACACAGGGGCCTTTCTTCTTCATTTACTTCAGTACTAGTGAACCCAAAATTTAAGTATTCTTGAGAATATTTTCTTGATTTTATTTTCGGAACCACGCTCATCTGTGTACTTGTTGATGCTTGTCTATCGTCTAATGCTCGCTTACGCCTGCTTAAAAATTTATCCATGATTCTGCATAAGTCTGCTGCCGTGAATATTTATTACGGTGAATTGCAATTGCACGAAAATATATATAATATACACATCCAGAATAGATTCAATAGCGATAGAAGGATCAACTCGAATGAGATTGTCTGGAATTGAAATTGGCGTCATAGAACTTTCTCCTTCTCCCTATGAGAAAACATTTGTTCACATCTGCGCACGCTCCTAGCTTAATTTTTTGCTGACCAGACAAATTCCAGACAACTCCAAACTTCTCGCGAAACCGTGAGAATGCCGAGACATAGCGGGACGCAAGAGCAATAAAAAAGCATAGGATTCTTGTTTTTTCAATGCTGAGGATCGGTGTTGCAAAATGTCAATAAATTTTGGTATTCTTGGTAATTTGTAAAGTTTAAAATTAAGGTTGTAGTGTAAGTTTAGCGCCAAAATACTCAAAATACATTATTATTGTATATATTTTTTTGTATGAGGTGGAGAGGGGGGGCGCGATGAAAATTGTGATTGAAAATTGGGCCGTGAATACTAAAAGGTTGAGAAACACTGGGTTAAGTTTCTGAATTCCGTTTGACAAATTGTTTTTAGAAGTTTTTCTGTTCTTGAAGTGAATCACGATTTATGTCTGAGGCTAACAAGAACCATTGTTGACTTTTCATCAGATTTTCGTTTGCTTTAATTACGATTAATAGTTTAATAATTTTATCCTGCACTTCTCCTGAAAAGATTTCGAATTATTTTGTATTTATAAGAAAATTTTAATATTAATTATTCAAATGTTGGTTTTTGTTCTAATTTAATTTTGCTATTAATTTTATCGTGTACTTTTCCTCAAAAATTTCCCATTTTTTGTATCGATAAAAAAAATAGTATTAATTCAAAATTTGGTTTTGAGAAAATATATAGTAAAAAGGATTATTTACAGTGACGAAATGATTTATGATTTTAATAAAAAATTTTGTTGAGTGCCGGCTAATTTTTTTTTAAATGTGACGGATATCAAAAGTAATTTTTCAAAGTTGAGTATGGGAATTTATTTGCCGTGAAAGATGTTTAATTTGAAATAACATTTTTTTATGAAATTATTTAGAAATTAAATTTTTTTGTTTATTTATTTATTTCGTAAAATCGATCCATCTTAGATATTGCGACAACGCCAAAAAAGAGAAATAAATAAAAAATTCAGCCAAAAGCTCTCTTAAAATAGAATGATTTTCATCAAAACTTTTCCTAGTAATATGACTGGCATTTCAAAACAATAATAAACAAAAAGCTGGATATTTTTCTTTGCAACTACACCTGCGTCTACCTACTTTATTATGTTTAATTTACAACTACAATTTTGGTTGTTTATGATCACGTTTATTTATTTTGCCATAAAAATATTTAGTTTTAGCTACGCTGCATTATTAGGTTAAAAAAATTTTGATTTGTAGAACTTTTTGCAATGATGTCACATTATGTAGAACTGTTCCCAGAACATAAAAATGCTTAAACAGTAATATTTATATTTAAATATTTAACATGGCTTTGGATTTTATAAATAAAATTTTCATTTGTGTCCTCATATGGACACATTATTGCTACAGTTATAAGGTATATTTAAAAGAGTTTAATTATTTAAATCACTCTAATTCAAAAAAGGCCTTCAAAATTATGAAAAAATGAGCACATTTAACTTTATTGAAAATAAAAATATGTGCTATAAAATAGATTTTCTGAGACTTATTTGAAATGAAAATTTTTTATTATTTTTTTAAATGGTGATTTAAAAATTCTCAAACTCATTACTACGTTATCAGTATGATCTATCCAGAAGTTCTTAATCTTTTAAAGATATATATAGCAAATAAAATAAAACACAAAAATAAATTCTAAATAATCATTTTTATTTATATATTTTACAAAAAAGATGATTTTGGTTTTCACTTGTGGTCCAGCCATACTTAATATATCACAAAGTATGCTACATAAGTAACTATATATATAGAGTAACACACAAAAATATATATATACTAAATTAAAGAATTAATAAAATACTTAAAATAATATAAAATTGCTTTAGTTTTAAATTAAAAAGCAAAACGTTAAAAATGATAAATTTTTGAAACTGCTTAAGTCATAACTTATAATTTATTAAATCTCTCAACATTTGTAATGTAGTTTTGAATTCTTTAAAATTGAATAAAGCAGAAATATTTAAGTAAATTAATTAATGTTTTATAAATCAAAATAATCGACATATATCCGAATATTGATACACATTCGAAAATATATTTATACATTGGAGGAATATTTCATGTAGTTATTAACATATATTTTTCATTTTTAAAAATTCCATCAAGAAGAAATTCTCCTTAGAATTAGATGGAATATATATATATTGATTACACTGTTATAAATTATTTTTACATTTTCTTTCTTTTTTTTTTTTAATGACATTACATGAAACAAAAGGAAAAGTTTATATTCTCAGAAAAGAATTTGTTTATTATTTCATAAAATACTATAAATTTATAAAATAATATTTTTATATTCATAAATGTAATGTATATTCTAATATAAATGTGTTCCTGTCAGCAAAAAAGAGTATAAGTCCAGTCCGAAATAAATTAAAAGGCTTTTCTGAGAAGTGAATTGAAAAAATATTTATCAAAAAATAGAGAAAGTCATTGCATAAGAAAAAATTAAAAACGTAATTGTAAAATAAATCATAATTGTAATAAAAAAATATTGAACTGTTTATAGTACCACGCAGAATAAATATATTTATACGAAGACTATTTTTCAGAATTTGATATGAGAAGTGATTGTGTACCGAAAGAGATTATAGTAAATAAAATAGACTAACTGCGCCATCTTGCGACAGACAATGACATTTCAAGCAAATTTAATATATAGGTATACAGAGAAATGTAGATAGTTATTTCTTCAGTGAATCTCTCAGAGACGAATGCATGTGTGTTTCTCAGATCAAGCCTATTTTTCATTATTTTTAAATTATAAATATTGACCAAATAACTATGGATTTTTGCTTAACAACAAATTTATTAAACTACCTTTTCTCAATTATGTATAGTTTCTAATATGTAAGTGCAAAATGTTTAATAAATAACAAAAGAAGGAATTTTATTCTTATACAATTTAAACTTTCTTTAAACAAATATTGAATTCAGGAACTTTTAATAGCACTTGACTATGTTATTTATAATCTTTCTAATTTAAAGATTATATATTGCCAATGTATTACATTTGGCTTATTTCCAAGAAACAAAATAATTAAAGCAGTCATTTCTTATATAAATAGTTTCATTATAATTGATCTGTTTCTCAAACATTTTTTTTGCATTTGACAAGTTGCTGTTAAAGTTGTAATAAAATACATTGCTATAATATTATTTGTTCTAAATTACATATTAATTAGGAAACAAAACATTTTTTTAGAAACCAAGATTCTTTTTAATTTGAAAATACAGTCCGTTTTCTATGAGTTGTATCTTTAAAAAGATAAATAAATTTTTTTCATAAAAACTTTATAGTATATTT
Source organism: Latrodectus geometricus (assembly GCA_026290005.1). Taxonomy (NCBI): domain Eukaryota; kingdom Metazoa; phylum Arthropoda; class Arachnida; order Araneae; family Theridiidae; genus Latrodectus; species Latrodectus geometricus. The sequence continues at coordinate 14,543 of JAPDSC010020177.1, read as the reverse complement.
CATGAAAAAAGTAATTTATTGTCTTAAACATCACAAGAATTTTTCTTAGGTGGGAACAAAATAAATTTCTCGAGAAAGGTGCTAGCATCTAATTTTCTTTAAGAAAAAGTTGATTAATGTTTTTCCAAGCAAATTTTTTTGTTACTTATCATGGTCTTCCGACCTCATTAACACCTTTACCAACACTCGTATTAATTTTTTTTTATTTAATTATGTTCCCATTCCATTCAAGTAAATGCATATTAAAATGGACATACAACTATTCGCATAATATTTTCATGTATACTAATGAGAGATGTTAATATCATTATTTTATTCATCAAGAAATTTAAAAGTTGGGCAGAATCCTTTCAATATAAGCCAGATTTTAAAATATAGCACAAATACTACTTTTATTGTATTAAGTAGTGGCTCAAGATGCTTGAGATAGAATCAAATATGAAGAAAAAGCTTTCAAATGATTAATAATAGCAGGAAACTAAGAATATTCAATTCTAAGTGAATTTCTTACTCAATATTAAATAACGAATAAAATTTCTATAAGCAATTCATTCAAATTGGCAGTGTTTATCACAATAATCTTAAAATCCAGTCATTAATTAGAAACACAAGCATGGAAAATTTGAATGTATTTTAGTTTTCATTTTGCAACGAGTTAGTTTTGTTCTGCTCGGTGCAGAATTTATATATCTCTATACATTCATTCCAAACACCATATACTTTGGTAAGTTGATAGTTTATAATTGAATTTATCACAAAATATCCATTATGTTGTCCACGTTTCCATAAAAATTAGGGTTTCGATATCTTCACTTTGGATAAAATCAAATAATTTACTCATACTCATACGAAAATTTAATTTCTTCTTCAAATTAAATTTTTAATTACTGTTGTTAAAATCCCATTTAAACTTAATTTTTCTTATTGAATGTTCAAAAAGTTGAGTATTCTTTGTTTCATTCTTCCAGGAATACCAATGAATGATTGATATATTTAATCTTCATAAATGAATCAAAATCTAAACAGTTCGAAAACCTTTTATATATCTAAATCCAAAATCTTTCCTCTAATAAATATCAACAATCTCAATAATATCTTATATAAACAATATCTAAAAAATAAATTGAAAAGACAAGTTTGCTTTTCAATTTTTAAAAATATTTGAAAGAGAGACTTGATTTGAAGATGAGACTTCTGAAACTTCTTTTGTACAAAAAAGATAAGGACGATACGACAAAAAGAAAGATCAGACATATACTTCACGATTGTTTCTCTTGCTTCGATAGCCTTTTGGTGACCTGACCATCAATAAGTCATAGCTTATGATTGGTTAATAGTTTGTCACACTTTAGAGCCAATGTGTAGCAAGAATATGCATAGAGATCTAAGAGTTTGTTCAATAAATAAAACACAATTTTATGTCGGTATTGTAGATAGCCAATGTCTATTCTTTAAATAAATTACAAGCTTTCACTCTGTATTACACCATTTCTAAGTTGACGCACAGCTACAGACTGTATTCCATTCTCTTCGTTTTCAGTTGTTCGATGATGGCCATTCACGTTGGCATAGATGGGTTGAGGATTGCTGCTGAAAGTGACTAGCCCATTGGGATTGTTCCTAACAGCTCCGTTACCAAATGCTGAACCGTTGTGAGCATCAGAAGCAGTGATGGCAGCAATACTGGGGTAAGCTCTGAGGGCGGATGAATCTTTATGTTCGATTCTACCAGAAAGTGCTGTCGTGCTAGTGTTCTTTATAGCTTTTGCTTTCCTCCTAAAAAACAAATCATACATTAATGATGATAATCATCAATATTATTACTTTTTTAATAAGCAATGCGTCTAATTTTCTAATTGCATTAAGGATAATTATATAAAGACAATTATATTAATGAAAGTTTTAATGATATTTTGGATATAATTATTACAAGAACAAAGTAATTTGAAATCTATGATTCAAAAAAAGAAAATATATTACACTTATTTAAAGTTAATAATTTTTATTCGAATATGTAAATAATCTACTTTTTATATTTCATATAAAAAATATCTTACGTTTTTATACAAATAGCTGCAGCGATGATAATGATGATGAGCAAAGCTCCAGCACCAACAGCAATGGCTATACCTTAGGATTAAAAAGTTGGAAATAAATAAATACTTGAGAATTAGAAGGTGAATATAAATTTTTATAAAATAAATGTTTATTTACCAATAGTTTTTGAGGCATCCACATCTTGACCATCAGCGACTAAAAAAAAAAATTTTGAATGAAAAATGCTTAAAATAAAATTTTATTGCTTTAATAAATAAATTTAACATCTTGCTAAGCTTGTGAGATTTTAAATATATTTGCATTCATAGACTTATATAATTGAATTTATTAATCATTAATTTTTTCTAAAAAAAATTCAAATAATAAAAATGTCTCATGGGAAGCATTGCTTTCTTTCTATATATATATATATATGTGTGTGTGTGTGTGTGTATGTATACACAGTGGATGCTCGCTTTTGTGAGTTCGTAGGGACTCTTTTAAATAAGTTTTTTTTCCCAACTGCTCTTTGTTTATGAATAATCTACTATTGGAAAAATATTATTTATTACGTATTATAAAAGGAACACAAGCAAAATAAAATTCAAACTTAAAAATAAATCTTACTCATCTATTGATGGAAAATAAAAAGTAATCACCGATGTTTTTGTTTTAAAACTATAACTAAAAAAACATTTATCCATTTTTTTCGATGTAGCAAGTAATTTATTGTTGTTTCCTCCAAAAAAAAGTATGTCAATATTTTAAGTAATTTATCTGCTTGTTTTATAGATGGTCGCAGCAGTCATTTTGTTCTTGTTTCTTATTTGGATGTTTTTTTTTTCATTATTGTTCTTGACTATTTAAACATCCCATAACTCTTACGTATAAATTACATCTAAGTCTTCATTAAGAAAGTCTTGAAATGAAATTTTGGGCAAGAACCAGTATCTTTGTCAAAGCTCATGGCTAAATATCACATCTTCACTCACGTTTTCAAGTGAATGATTTTGGCTATCTTCAGTTATGATGGTAAGAAAGAAAGCCTGGCAAAGTGGCCTAACTATAGTTTTTTCTATTCGATATGCTAAGAATCGATTGACATGAGCTTTGCTCTTAGAACGCCTAACTTCATAAGAGGATTTCAAGCCATGATTACTCCTTGCAAAAGTGCTTTATGAGGTTTGCACTTGAAGCTATTTTTATGCTCTGTTTGTACTTGAAGCTATTTCTATGGTTATAAAATAGGTGTCAGAGTAGGAGGGGGAGATTCCACAGGAATTGCTTGAAAAATCCAAGATCTTAACATCAGCAGCATATAAGTTCACATCTCGAAAGGCTTTCGACATTGTAATGTTGATTCAAGTTTCGCAATCCTTAAAAAATGAAAAAAAAATTGAGAAAAAAACGTAAAAAAAGATTATTAGTAAACACAAATAAAAGAAGCACAAAAATTTGTTGGCAAAGAAAATGTTTTTTTTTTTTTTTTTTTTTTTAAATTTCAATTTACAATTGGGAATTAAGAATATCAAACTATTAGGTAACAGTGGGATAATGTTAGGAGCAGAGACTAGTTCGTAAATCACGAGTGCTCATAAATTAGAGATTCGTAAAAACGAATAACTACTGTATATATGTATGTATATGTGCATAAATGGTTGGGTGTGTAAATATATATATTATTCAAGCCATGATTACTCTTATGTGATCATGGCCTTATATGATTATTTGTAAATATATATTTGTTTGTACAATATCAACTTTCATAAGTTGATATTGTACAAACAAATTTTAAAAAAATATTTGGCCATGAATTATAATTTTGGAGCTTTTGCCACATAGTTTGGTATGAACTATTTTAGATTTGATAAACAAGTGATAAATTAAATAAAAAAGAAATGTATACTACTTGTTTTTATTTATTTTATTTTTTATTTATTTATTTATTTTTTTAAACGAAGATTTTTATGACACTGTAAGAAAATATCAATAAGCTCATTGTTTAATAATCTTCTCCATAAAAAAAGGAAGACTTTAGCAACAAAGATTCCATTATCATTAACGAAAGAAGAAGATAAAATCATTTTGTTTTATCTTAACTTTTAATCATTTTTGATGAATGGTTTTAATTATTCATCTACGCACATTTATGAAAAATAATTAATGAAAACCATTACAAGCAATTGCGTTTTCTTCGATATCAGTACTTGAATATCAGCTCTGAAAAATAAATGTACTTCTTATATGCACCCGCTTCATGATGAACAAGAAAATTTCATTAAGTGTTTCCCAAAATAATAAAACTCTTACATTAATAATGGTTTAATTTTAAAAATTAAGTGTTTTGTTTTCTAAAATTGTTTTGAAATGAATGAAACATTTAGTTCCCATGTTAATATGATTGAGGAAATATTTATTAATAATTACAAACTTTTATTACATTGATGCTTTAAATTATGTTGCTCATAACTACATTAATGTTTTTTCACATACAACAAATATAAAAAAACATTGTAAAATTAGTTCTGGAAAACAATTGTATCGTTGTTGTTTTTACAAACAACCTCCATTTAAACTTCGCTCTGCTATAAATTACTTTGGATATTAATAAAAAATAATAAAACATAAAACTAATTCTACATAAAACCATTTATTTAACATGGAACACAGAAATTTATATATGTATTTCTTTATTTCTAATAGTATAGTATCGAAATAATAAGAAACATAGTAAAAAAAAACTATAAGAAAATAATAATAATTTAAAAAAAAAATAAAAATAAAAAGTAAATAAAATAATAATATTTTAAAAAAGAATAATTTTTCCCGAGTAAATAAAATAATTAAAGCTTAATCTTACCAAAAATTAAGTTTGACCTTCTTATAATTAAATGAGTCACCAAAAATGATAAACATGAAATAAATTAATTGTGAGCCACAGAAAATTTTATTTAAAATAACCACAAAATATTTAATTTGATGATGCCAAGAAAAATGTGTTATTAATAATATTATTCCTCTTAAATGATAGAATAGTATTTTTGTAATTGTAATATAATTATCATTATTAAGATTAATAATTTCGATGCAAATAATTTTAATAATACTTACGTCTTCCATCCGCTTGGTTTTCTATTTCAAGGACGATATCTGGAAGATAAAAATTAATAAAAAACCATTATAATTAAAACACACAATATGTAGATAATGTCTGTAATTTGATAGATCAAAATCAATTAAAAGTAATGAATCAAAATATTGTGCAGCCTTTGCGGTATCATTATCCTTTATAACATCCAATACAGTGAAACTGTATACTCCTCTGAATATTTGATTTGTGTAATTGTTTCCTGAACAGAAGTTTTTGATTGATCAACATCTAAAAAAAGACATTTTTGATTGATTCATTTACTTTCGAATTTTTACGTAACTTTTTTAGGATTTATAACTTCATAATTGTCTGAAATTGCTATTTTGATGTAACGCTACGAAATGAGATATCTATAATTCATTAAAAGCGGATGCCTAAAAAATTCCAAAAATCATCCTCATACTGACAATGCATTAAAAAATTCCATCGCATTTTTTTTCTCCGTAATTTTTTATGAGTTTTTTCCGCATTTAAAGGTATGTACTTCCGTATCAACTTCCATCGAATGTTACGGAATTTTTGATGGTAAGTAATAACGTAATTACCTGTTATATAAAAAAGGAAGACTTCTTTCTTCGCGTCTCGTTTAATCAAAGCATATAATAATCAGATATGTAATAGTTAAAGTATTTCTTTAATAACATTTCTTAACAATTTTATTTCTATAAATAAACTTGCTAAAACACTTAGCCGGCAATATATATACATATTTTGCATTTTCCTTTCTTTCTAATACGAGTATATCTTTTACTGTTATGTTTACGAGTATATGTTTTTTCTTATTTTTCTAATTTTAATTTCTCTTTTTTCTCTCGAATTAGCCAATTTTACATAAGCTTTCAATTTATTTTTTCAAAATTTCTCGCTTGAGTTAAGTTTATTTCATAAAACAATTAAACCAATTTTTAGAATTTAAATATAGGTATTTTCAAGAAATTTAATATCCATGAATTAAAATTTAATTATTAAAGTTTAATGTTCAATAGAGAGTTTTCTTTTATTAAATTAGTCTTTAAAAAATGAAATTATTTTTTTTTAAAAAATATTGTTCCTGGCCTAAAGATAATCGGTTATATTGTAAATCCTATTTGAAAAACTCATGATTATAAACAGAACTTATTGCTGATTGTATATTCTAAAGAAAATTTAATTCATGATTTTCATCCCAATGATTTCACAAATAGGCTTAATAATTATGCATAGAATTCGCTGCAAATGAAAATTACCGATGCATTTAGGTTCCAAGCCACTCCATTCTCCAGAAGCAAGGCATGTTCTGGAAGAATCCCCCACCATCTGGAAGTCCGGCAGACAGCGATACTGAACTACGCTGAGATAAGTTGTTGTGCCGTTGGAAAGGAAACCCTGACCATTGACAATCGCTGATGGAGTTCCACAATCCACAACTAAATAAAAAATTAGATGAGTTGTATTTCAATTCCTTTAAAAATGAAGAATTAAAGTAATTGATTATTTTTTGAAGATATGTTTGCGCTTATCTTTTCCCCTTAATAATTTGTAATTTTTATATTGGTTTTTGTGTATCACATTATTTTATACTAATATTTTGATAATAAGAAAGCATTGAAGAATATAAAAAGGATTTAAAAGATTCAGAGGCTAAATAGGTTTATAAAAATATATTCTATTTTCATCGTTTCTAATTCATTTGAAAAAATATATAATATAATTAGATATTTAGAATTTTATTTATTGCATGAATTTTAAGTTAAACACTACATTCCATTTACACCAATATTAATTTTAAGAAAATATATTATTGTTTGATATTTGGAAGGATGTTTTATAAAAAGGAAATACAATCAAATAAACTGGGTTAACATTTTTAATTACTACTAAAATTAAAACTGAAGATGTCAAAAATTCGATTTAATTCATACGGTATGCAATAAAATGTATACATTCAGTTAGGAACTCTACATTCATATAGCCTTTCATTTCCTTAAAATAAATTCTTTTTATTTATATTCGAATGTATCCATATTTCTTTAACTTTGATGTTACATTAAAAGGAATATTGAAATAAAAGAATGACTTTCATATTCTTTAAAATTTTAATTGCATTTTTTAGGATATACTATAAAAATTAAATTTATACTGGTTCAAGCCCCTTATAAAACAAATTTCATGTTTCACTTTTACTTTCTATACATGAGAGATTAGAAAGGGTTAGAAAATAGGAATCGATAATTAACAAATATTCTCGATAAGAAAAGCTGGAAGCAAAAATAATCCACAAAGAAAACAAAAATTTATATTTATGATGTTTAACTAATATGCATAAGTTCATAATAATGAATTACAAAGTTTATTTTTATTATGAATTACTATTATAAAACATAGTTTTGTCATATTCGTACTGCAATGCAAAATCATTTTTAAAATCGAAAATTAAATAGAACCAAGTTCGCATAAATGTCATAATTATTAAATGTTGTTTGATATTAACTCATAAGTGTTATAACATAATAATTGACAAATTACTTTCATTTATCAAAATCAATTTGCTTAAAATAATTAAAAAACATTTTTCTATTCTATCACAAGCTATATTTTTCTAAAATGAATTTTTCAAACTTACGTCTGCAAAATGGAGTTTCACCGCTCCATTCACCGTCGCTACCACATACTCGACTACTGTTTCCAATGAGTTCGTAGCCAATGGAGCAACTGTAATTTACCCAGTGTTCAACGATGTAACTGCTACCTTCGATGACGGTGTAGTCGTCTCTACTCTCTGGAGGGCCACATGCAACCACTAGACAAAAGAATAAAGTAATTTATATCTTATAATCAAATCCAGTGTCTAAATCCCCAAAAGGAAACTAAAAGTTACCTTGACAAGATGGTTCACTGTTGCTCCAAGTAGCATTTTCCAAGCATAATCTTCTTCGGGGTCCATGAATTTCATAATTGACATCACAAACGTATTCTGCTTGGCTGCCATAGAATGTAGTATTAGATGGTAGAAGCCAATGTCCATGGGGAACAGGTTTCGGTAAACCACAATCGATATCTAATAGAAAAAAACCATTATTACTAATCTCTATGAATTGCTTAACGGACATAAACTATACAAGTTGAAAGAAATGTCATACATTGTAGAATACTTTCCTCATCTCTATTTTAAAGTAAAATTATTTATTATACTCACACATACAGACTGGTGGTTCATTCGACCAGTCGCCAGAGGGCATGCATGTTCTAAGAGGCTCTCCCTTCACTGGTAAATGCCCTGGTATACATCTGTATTGCACAGTAGAACCAACTCTGAAAGAATCAGCAGAAGCTCTATCATTGCCACCGTAGACAACGGTTGCATTCTTTGGAACTTCCGGTGGCACACATCGAATTTCTGAAAATAATAAATAATGCAGTTGAAGAATATTTATATTGAAAATCAAATGTTCATACACTATTAATAATTAATCTGCAAATGGAAATCTTTAAAAATTTAACGATTTTTGAAATTTCATTTACTATGGTAAGGTAATATTCAAGACTATTATTATCAAAGCTTTTAATTTATTCTTTAAAACCAAGTTCGATAAAATGTACATTCAAAATTAATATTAAATAATTTTGTAAAACCCTTTACATTTCAGTGAAATATTTATAAAATGATTGTTGCTAACAATAAATTTGAAGGAGGAAGCAGAAATCTCCAAAAATGTTACAAACATTACAAGAATGTAGCAACAAAATTATTATACTCAAAATGTTTACAAAGCTGTTGTTACACATTGATAAAATAAATAATGCAAAGAAATTTGGTATCTAATGGCTAAACAGAAAGAATAGTAGAGGATTCTCTTTATATAATAATTTAGGAGAGTCATAGATATGCAAATGTAATACTTTTGACTACTATTCTTGATTTAATTTTTTTTTTGCTAAATAAATAACTGAGAAGTTTCTTTCGAAGAATGAAAAATTCAAGAATTCAAAGGGATAACGTTAAAAAGTATCAATTTCTTTATGCTTTTATAAAGTTCTCTAAATGCATAATAAATTCAAATCTTATCAAGAAAATTTTTAGACTTTTTTTTGTGCTTTTCAAAGTATATCTTTTACAAAATCAAAGCTCTTTTTTTTTAAGTATATACTTTTTGATTTAAGATTCTTTTCATTTCTGTTTTTTTTTAATACTTCTACCTTTTACTACTTACTTTTCAAGTGAGAAGCTATTGTACGTAAATTCTTCCATGCTTTCTCTTATTTTTAAAAAGCTTCTTATTTTTTCACAAATCTTAATTACACTGCCGGCAATATTGAAAAGATTAAGGATAAAGATCTTCAAATCTTATATTTGAATCGTATACTTGATTATTTCATTTATTAATATTAAACCAAGTTGTTCTCTAAGGATCAGTCAATTATCATTGCCTAGTGGTGGTATACCACCACCCACCCATTATTGAACAATAATGTGATTTTATGTTCCGGTTAGGTTCGATCATAGCCATTATTGAATAATAGGAGATGGATGTTATACTACTGCCTTCCCCATGCATGTCTGTCTGAGTGTATGTTTGGAAGTATTCAAGACTTCCTCTTTTATGACATGTGAATACTGAATTTACGTAATGGCTATTAAATTGCTTGATAACAGTTTTTGACCATTAGGATGTCAATAACATGGTGTTAAAGGGGTATCCAATTAACATTCTCAATTCTCTATGTAAAGAATTTTTCTTAGTGATTTCTTACTCTAACATTTTACTGAATTTAATCAAATTGTAACCTCTTTCTCTCTCTCAACATAAATTCTTTCTCGCTTACAAAATCTTCAACGACTTTTTAATTCTTCAAGCAATTTTCTGATTCTAAAAGCATCAACACTTTTTAATTCTTCAAGTCTATTCACGTGGTCCCAGTAACACTTTTGCATGTTGGCAAACTTCATACATTCTACGACATAACACATTCATCATAAATCTTATATCCGTGGCCTCTGCCAAACAGCATAAACTTAACATTAGAATTTATGAATTTCAGCTACAGATGAATAATAAATCCAAAGTATTATTGAATTTCAAATTCCTTCTAAGTAGGTTTGTATTAAATTTAAATTCTAAATAAAATACCACAATTTCTTCTCATATTTTGAAATACAGCTTTTAGTATAAACATCTGAATAATTACCTCCACTACATTCTAAATTCCCCTGCATGCAGCAATTGAGTGTCCAAATAAAAACCTTTTCCCAAGATCTACATTATCCAGCATTCATCTTAAACTTTAAAAACTTATCTTCTTTAAAATACATTTTGCACATTTTATCTTTTATCTTATAAACGTTTTTAAATTTATTTTCAAACTTATTATTATGTTCATATAGGTAAAGAAAATGAATCAAGAATATTTTACCTTCGCACTTTGGAGCGCTTTCACTCCATTTCCCGTTTTCCCCGCAAATCCTGACTTTGGGTCCGTTCATCCGAAATCCTGGATTGCAAGTGTACGTCGCCATGCTGTCAAGATGAGTAGTTCCGTTTGTATATTGCACTTCTCCTCGCAAAAGGGGTTGTACACGACCACAATCAACATCTACAATGGAATATTATTGAGGTGTAAATTCATAATTTAAGTATCTAAATATTTTGCATTTAGAACAAGATAAATCATTTATTTATTTTGTAATTAACTATTTATTTATTATGAAAAATTAATCATTTGCTAGTTTCATTTGGATATCGTGAATTTTCACAAAAATATTAGTTTAAAATACATAATTTTAGTTTATTACGCATTGAAAGATGTAAAAAATTTCTAGTTGTTAAAAATTTAAAATGTGTAAGAGATGAAATGAAACTGATTCTAAAGAAATTGCGGTGATATTTCTTGGAACTGATAACTTGCGTTTATGAACAATGATAGGTATAACAATGGCTAACATTGTTCATGAGAAATATGTAGAACAATTATAATAAAGATGAGAATTAAGGACAAAAAGAATTTAAAGAAACTGCTTAGGTAGAAATGTTCTATTTAAGCTTTTCAAGAGTAGAATTCAATTCTAATATGGGCACAAAAATTATTTCACTAGTAAAAATTAATTCCATTCATAAAAATCTCTCAAAAAAATTCCATTCATAAAAATTATGTACTTTAGCACAATTCAACATCTTTCTTCATTGCAATATCCTTAATGAAGTATTTTTTCGGCATAAAAAATTTATACATCATAAATCAAAATAGTTTAAATGGAAAAAAAAGTAGAAAATTAAGCATTTAGTTTTTTAAAGGAATAGTGTACCAGAAGTTTGAGAATCCACAGATAAAAATATCGACTAATAGAATTTTACAGACTGTTTGAAAAACATTGATATCAATTTTACAAGGGCTATGATTCGAATTTTCCAAAACTGTATAAAGCTGGAAGAATAGAAACTCGATGTACACATTCTTCAATATATTTATTGTTTTCAGATATTTGTAATGAAAAAAATGCATTAAATTTCTTGTTTAATTTTTATTCTAATGTTTCTTGTTTAATATTTAATAAATCCAACCATTCTTATGAACAAAATGTTATTATAATTTTTAATCAAATATTGTTTTTCTTAAATAATCTAACAGCTAGAAATCGTACTTTTATTAAAGGATCATAAATAAATAATTATATTTTATAATTCTAATCAATTTGGAAAACAGGCTTTTGAATAAAATACGTAGACATGCTCAAAAATTTAAAACGAATGATAACATTATCCAAATACCAAAACGTATAAGAATCGATATTTGAATGGTATATTGTTATCACACTTCACTGATATTTATTTAAACATGCCACTGAACACAATAATAAGTCTTTAAGCATTATGCATAAGTATGTAAATCTATTCTTTAAAAGCCTTTTTTATTCACTCAAACAAACAAAAAAAGGAATGTGATCGTAACTTACAGATGCAAGTGGGCACACTTCCTGACCACTTCCCGTCAAGGTTACACTTGAGAATCGTTCCTCCGTTCTTGTAATTGGAGACGTCATTGGTGGACACAGCTGACACTTTGTACCCTGGTTTGCATCGGAATGGTATCTCGGAGTGGACTGTGAAAGTAGAGTTCTTCGGTATTTCGGCACCTTCTGGAACATCTGGTTTTCCACATTCGATCACTAACGAAAAAAAGAAAATGTTAAGATCAAGTTACATATTTTATTGAAAACATTATACAAATGATTCTACATGAATCATTCTCAATATGGGTTTCTGAAAAATTCAGATTATTTATTGAAAATTTCAATGGAAAGAATAAATCAGAATTAAACTGTTATTCAAAATATGTAAATCATCTTCACTTTCTACATAACATTTTTAAAGTTAATTTTATTAAAGGAAGAAGATAAATAGATGATACATTTCTATCTTAGTTATTTATTTTATTTTTTGTGTGTCTATTCAAGTACTTGTATATGGGTAAATTTCTTGGATACTTTTTTCTTAAAGTATGAATGCTGTAAATCATTTTATATGAAGGCACTATTCATTGGCAAAAAAAAAAAAAAAACATCTTCTGTAAATGTACCTTAGTTGTTCATTTTTTACAGTAAAAATGTAATTAGTACTGTAAAATTTTTAATGAATATGTTTAAAATTATATTTAAGTGTATAGTATTTGAATTTTTATGAAAGTGTTTTTAAAATTTTGATATGCAAATTTCTTTTTATTAAAAAGTTCTAAATTAAAATATAAAATAATTTTGTAAATTACTTCCAATCAATATCTTATTTAAATTATGAAAGAACTCACAGATTTTGTAAAATACAATTTCTCTTATAGCATATATAATTCCTCTGTAATAATAATAGTAAACATTTTGTAAATTATTATAGATGTATTGAAAAATATTTTCAGGTATTTTCATAAAGAATTTGGTCACATGTATGTTCATTGACTGAAATTTAATTCAGAATAATTCATGATTGAATTTCTGAACTTTCATAGCTTTGAATCCTTTAAAAATTTATCATTAGTGCGGCAATTTTGAGGGGTGTAATTCTAATTTAAAAGTTAAATTTTATTAATTTAGCCTCTATACTAAATTAAGAACTTTTTAATTTAGTTAAGACATTAAGTTAATAAAATTTAACAGGAGTAAAATAAGTTATAAGAATCAAATTTTTAAGTTTCAAAGACAAATTAAAAGCCTTGATCTAATAAATTCATCATTTTATAACATAAAATTGATACATAAGTGATTACATAAAAATGAAAATAGAACAAAATCTATCATTTGAGCTATTTTAAACTTTCTAAGGAGAACACATTCATAATCGACTAAATTCCATTATGGAGACAATCAAACAGAAAATGGGGATACTTAAGATTACAAGTGTGAAGCTTAGTTTGTTAAGTCGCCTGTCTCACAATCACTAGGTTATGGGTTCGATTCCCGGACAACTAAAGATCGTTCACTAATGGTGACTAGAGAACGTAAAATATGCCGTGGTTGCAATGTCCTCTATGTTCCTATTCCAAATTAATACCTCTGGGGGTGTTAGGAGACATTGGGTCTTCTTTAACTTCTTATCTCTTAATTGGAAAACCAAACAATAGTGGTGCTGCCATCTATGAGCCAAAGTCATACTTTCACCCTCGTGGGGGGGGGAGGTGATGTTCAAAAAACGGTAGACGCTCTATCTGACTTCATTCACCCAGTCAAAGACGAACGGGCTTCGCTACGCCAAGGATCAATAACAACAACAACACAAGTGTGTGTGTTCCATTATAAGTCATCAAATAGAATAGAGATGAAATGCAGTTGAATAAAAATCAATATATTTTTTTCACGTGAACAGTTTTAAGCATTCTAATGAGAACACATCTCGCATAACGTATTAAAACTTATCCATTGTATTCCTATAAAAAAGCATGTAAAAAATATAGATACTTACGGTTACACGTAGGCTCTCTACCACTCCACTTTCCAGTTTCCAAGCAAGTCCTCTGATCATGTCCCGTAATTGTGAAGTTGTCGTTGCATCTATAAGAAACTTTACTCAAGTAAGTAGTGAGCCCATCGTCTAACAACTGATAAGTTCCATTTTCCAGTGACAAAGGTCTTCCACAATCCACATCTAAAGAAAATTTATATTTATCAGAATTTATAAGAAACAGTTAATTTAATGTTAATAGCTATTCAAGTTAATCCAATCTTACACCAAGATTAAAGTTACACTAAGTTAACACTACAATTGTGGTCTATAAAAACAAGTATAAAACATTTATAAAACATTTTTTAAAGTTTCTCTTCTTAGGTTAACAAAGAAAATTTTTTATTTTATTATAAATATTAATTAAAATTAATATATATATATATATATATATA
>JAPDSC010020160.1:0-35060 GCA_026290005.1 Latrodectus geometricus | reverse complement strand
ATTTATGTGTACTGAAATGAGCAGATATTTGATTTGATCATAAATACATTTTAATTAAATATGAATATGAAAGTTTTGTTTGATATTCTTAGATTAAGAAAATATCTCATATATACCCTAATAAATGGCTCAAATTAATTATTCATATTAATTTTTATGAAAGAATTTTTCTTATATGTAAAAAATTATTTTTGTTGATTTACATGAAGTCACGGTTATCTAGTTAGAAAAAGTACTCTTCTATTGTTTTTTCAAAAGTGAGTTCAAACATTCAAGCACTCGTCAGTGTTGTTGTGGTTATGTTTGATGATGAACAACTTCCATGACCGATTTCATCTACATTACTCGATTGTGATTCCTTATAGATATCTATTTATATTTGTCGTTATCAGTATTCAGAAAAAGGTTATAGAAAAAAGAAAGAAAAAAACGTATTTTTGATCTTTTATTTAGAATTTTCATTGAATAAAATCTAATTTTCTATAAAAAATGGAATAAAAAAATTGGAACAGAATCTTTATATATTTTCTTACAGTAAAATGCTTCAATGCCTCACAAACTCTTCTAACGAAAATTGTTGAAATAAGCAGGAATCATTTAACCTTTATTTAACTTATACTCAATACATAATGTACAATACACTATTTCAATACATAATGTACAATACACTATAATACACAATACATAATGTACAATATACAATTTATAAAACTGCAATTTAAGAGATTTTTAATTTATGTGTACTGAAATGAGCAGATATTTGATTTGATCATAAATACATTTTAATTAAATGTGAATATTAAAGTTTTGTTTGATATTCTTAGATTAAGAAAATATCTCATATATACCCTAATAAATGGCTCAAATTAATTATTCATATTAATTTTAATGAAAGAATTTTTCTTATATGTAAAAAATTACTTTTGTTGATTTACATGAAGTCACGGTTATCTAGATAGAAAAAGTACTCTTCTATTGATTTTTCAAAAGTGAGTTCAAACATTCAAGCACTCGTCAGTGTTGTTGTGGTTATGTTTGATGATGAACAACTTCCATGACCGATTTCATCTACATTACTCGATTGTGATTCCTTATAGATATCTATTTATATTTGTCGTTATCAGTTTTCAGAAAAAGGTTATAGAAAAAAAGAAAGAAAAAAACGTATTTTTGATCTTTTATTTAGAATTTTCATTGAATAAAATCTACTTTTCTATAAAAAATGGAATAAAAAATTGGAACAGAATCTTTATATATTTTCTTACAGTAAAATGCTTCAATGCCTCACAAACTCTTCTAACGAAAATTGTTGAAATAAGCAGGAATCATTTAACCTTTATTTAACTTATACTCAATACATAATGTACAATACACTATTTCAATATATAATGTACAATACACTATAATACACAATACATAATGTACAATATACAATTTATAAAACTGCAATTTAAGAGATATTTAATTTATGTGTACTGAAATGAGCAGATATTTGATTTGATCATAAATACATTTTAATTAAATATGAATATGAAAGTTTTGTTTGATATTCTTAGATTAAGAAAATATCTCATATAAACTTTAATAAATGGCTGAAATTAATTATTCACATTAATTTTTATGAAAGAATATTTCTTATATGTAATCATAATATCAAATCAAAACATGGAAAGAAAGAACTACATACAATTTTGGACAACAAGAATAAAGAACACTTTGAAACACTTGATGTTTAAAATTGCGTTTCATTTTTATATAAAAATTAAGCATATTTACAAATTTCAATTCATTACATTTTATATTATAGCTATTTAATTAATTCTAAATTCAGTGGTAAATGCTAATCAGAACTTATAACTTTTTAAAATTGTTAATAATTTAAATAATTTTTTGTAATTTTTTTTTTTTTGAAAAAGTGTATTTAAGTCAGTCATAAATATCAAGCTAATTATATATAATGATCAATACTCAAGGCTTTAATTCAGAAGTTGCCAAATTTTTCTTCCAAACTGACAATAAAAGTTTTATCTGATTTGGATAATACATAAATATACGATAATTAAGTTGAATATCAGTTAATTAAACTAAAAGAGTACAACAGTAGGATTCATTGAAATGAACGTTAAAAATAAGTAGTGATTATGAATTGAAAATTGAACTTAAAAATGTAATAAAAATAATAACAAACTCTATAATCACTTTCTTTTTTATTTAAGAAATCTTTGGAAATTACTAAAAGAGAGGAAAACAAACTTTAAAATTTACTAATAAGGAATATTTTGTTAGAAATTTAATTTCAATAATTTAAATGAAAATATCGGAAGAATTCTCATTCACAATATTAATGGCTTTCAGTTAATAAAACTGACACATTTTATAATATCAAACCAAAAATTAATAATATTCTTTAAAGTTAAGTAATAAATAGAAATTATTTGAATAATAAAAATGAAGATTATAATATTTTAAATTTCAGGAACATACTTAATGAAGTAAATTTATTGTTTTTATAAATTTTTAAAGTGAAAGAATTTGATAGTTAGGCTATTTTTGATGCAGAGCAAATAATAACTTTCAAGGTAAAACTTTTTAAACACTAATAATAGAAATTCATAACTTTTTAATATATACTGAAGGCAGTTCAAAAATATTTGAAACCTTTTATAAATGATCTGATCGACACCATTAATGTTTTTTTTCACAAATAGCCAACATATCAACATATTTTTCATGTATTAAAATATAATCCCCAATATCTTAATAACTAAAGAGCCAAACATTATTTAAGTAGGCTACTATGGAGATTAAACAAGGATTAAATACATAATATTTGGCTACAAATCTATATGGGTTAATGTTTTATGTGTATTATATCAATGTAAATAGCCATAAATTTAAATGTAAATACATATTATTATTCATAATAGCTTTATCGCATTAAATGTCCTAAGCAGATTCTAAGCAATTAATATTAAGCCACTAAATAATTATTAAAGGAAGTATCTGCATCTATTTATTGATCAAGGTATATTTAATCACTTAAAGATTCAACACGCTGTGATATATGAATGCCACTTTATATTTTAAGCAAATTATTTTAAATCAATATTTATAATTTTTTAAGTCTTGTAATATTATTTTTTAAAATGTTCTAATTTTTTTGAAAATATTTCAACTTTATCTTTCAGAAACAGAATTCGTATGCATGAATGTTATACGTAAGTTCCAAATGTATGAATTGGTAGGACTTATTCTTATTATTATTTATTATTAGATGAATAATGTAGTGGAACAAAACACAGATTGAAAACTCTGTGCTATCTTCATGATCATTGAGGAAAATTATTGGTTCAATGTGGATATGTTTGCAAATAAGGTTTTCGCTTTAAATCTTAACTATACATTACTTTCGTTTTCTCTCTCTCTCTCTCTCTTTCTTTCTCTGTATATTTACAGAAATGTTTCCCTTGAATATTGGAAACAGACACACTCAAAATTTAAGTTTTTTTTTTTTTGTAGAATAGATATATTTTATAAATTTAACTCAATACATTTTGAGTCTAGATACTAAGAGTAAACAGCTACAGATATGTTTTACTGGCTATTTAAAAGATTAACTTCTAAAAATTGATTTTTTTATACAAAAAAAAAGCAATCGAATCTAATTTCAAGTTACAGGGATTTTATAATTGTTTAATGATTAATTAGCGAAGAGATACGGCATTCATAAATATGTAAGAATTGAATAAGTTTTTATTTATTTATAATATGTCTAAACACTTCATCTTCATTTTATTATATTCAAAAGAAAATCTAAAAACAAATCGTTGGTGACCTCCAAACTAAGTTTAAAAATTAATGATTTTGATTTTAAATTATGTAAGTAGCAATAAATCACAAATAGTTTCTTTTTAGGATGTCACTGTTCTGAGCATAAGGTCACGGATTCGATTCCAGCCATTATTAAACAATGAAGATGTATGCTGCACTTTTGCCTCTGCATGCTCGTTAGTTGGATTGGATGTTTGGGGAGTTTTACGAGTTTTCTCATGGTAGCGCGTGAATATGTCTGACTATCTATGAAAAGTCTTTAGGAAAGCAATAGATGCTAAATTGCCTTAGAAATACCTTCTATTGACAGGCTACCCCCTTTAAAAAATTCCATTCATGATTAAGGCTAAAAAATTCTGTTTCTTGATTATTTACGAAAAGAGTTTATTGGGAGGTATAATTAATTACTTTTTTAAAATATTTACTTTGCACATATGTTTTCTTTTGTTTTTTTTCTCTATATTAATTATTATTTCAATAAAAATTTTAAGTGCATTCTTTTATTTTCTTATATGATTCTGCATAAGCAGTAGGAGCATTTACGAAATATGAAATCTGTTCTATTAACAGAGAAATATTTTTTTTGCAGCTTCTAAATTCCTTTTAACAGTTAAAATTTTTAAATTGTTTTAATTTTCTTAGATAAAGAGAACACTAATAAATAATAGTATTTTCTTGCATTTAAACTACCGAAAAAATTAGATGTTAATTTTCTTTACAGATCATAAGTTTTAGACTAATGAATATTGTACATGCAGCTTCAAGAAAATTCACTAATAGTTAAATATCTTCATTTTATGCGGGAAAATCTTTCTTGAGGTTTTTCCGAAATAAATCTCAAAGAACGAATCTACCATAATTATTTTCTCTTATAATATATGAAAAGAATAAAGATAATTTATTTAGTTTTGCTTTCTTAAAAAATATTTCAAACTACAGTTTCCCTCTTTCTAATAAAGAAGGAACTAAGTAAAGTGAAAATTAAAATAAAATAATAAAAAAATACAGAAATAGGAAAATTGAAAGAAAACTATTAAAGCATAAAAGTAAATCCTCTGAGTATAAAGATAATTTATTTTGAGAATTATATTTATAAACATTCACCCAGCCGTTAGTTGAGGTAATTTACCTTTACAATCACTTAGATTACAATCCTTGCATCCTTCATATTTTAAAGAAAATCTTAACATTTAAGATCATAATGAAAAAGGTAAGCTTATTTTCTTATGATAAAAATTAAAAAGAAAATTAATTTTCCATTTCACCATTTCCATATTTTAAAACGTTACTATTTAAAACGATATTAATGTCGAACGAGAATTTTTTGTCTTCACTATTTGCTAATTTTGCAATTGCGTTTAAGCATTTCCAATGAATAATATTCAAAATGTCACTTATTTTTATCGCAAGCTCATTGTTTATTAAATTTATATAATTTTATATTTTGAACAACTCATGAGTTTCATTCTGTTCCATAGTTTCTAATGAAAAAAAAAGAAAAAGTCAATTTAAATATCTCAAATTCTATTTTAAATTCAATAGGTTTTATTTAATCATTAACATGAAGTAAACGATAAAAAGTCAAATAAATTTATTAAAAATGATTTTCTTTTTAAGAAGGATAATTTAATAATGAGTAAAAATACACACACACATTCATGTTTTTCACTCATTATTATCATTTATTAATTATAGGTGGTTTTTTACATTTCCAGATTGTGAGTTAAAAAAAAATATTGTAATAAAATTCAATCTAATTTGCAGTAAGAGAAAAATAATTGCTTACAAATACATCTCAAATACTTACATTATCGAAATTAGTGATTTGCCATCTTGTTTTTTTTTTTTCCTTTTTTAGTTTTGTTTGAAATATCTTAAAATTTTTAAATGTTTTTAATTGAAATTTTCTAAATTTACTAATTACTTGATTAAGTTACGCATAATACTCCTCAATTATCAGTTTTCTTTCTTCATGATTATTTTGAAAACGTATTAAAAATGTCTTGGAAAAATTCAAGTCCGATTGGAATGTATTATAAAATATTTATTTCATTAAAGAAATTACTTTTTTATTTGACGTTTTTAAAAAAATTGTTATTTTGTTGTACTTCTTATACTTAAACTTTTGCTTTTCAAAATGTTTTTAATTAATTTTTTTAAGACTTAATTTTCGATTTCTGTCATGAAATTAAAAGTATATTTTTAGAAATATTGGCACACATATTTGTGAATAATGTATTATATCGAACATATCTAGTGTAATTTCTTTTATTTGTAATGTGATAATTATCAATAAAATTTGTATTACTGAAGATTATTTTAATAGTAAATATTGAGAAATTTATATATTTGTTAAGCAATTAATTATAATGTTTAGATGAATTTACTCATTTTTGTGAAATATTCTTCAAACCTTTTGATTTCTTTGAGTATTCTAAAAAGTTTTATTGAAAAAGTCTGATATAACTTTTAATTATTTTCATATTTCGTAGCATTTCAAAACTTTATAAATGGATGGATTATTTCCGACACGTTTTGTTAAAAATGTTTGAAACAAATAAAAAATAAAGATAATTGTAACAGGAATGCCGTGAATTCATCATTGGAAGTTAAATGTTCATATTTTTGTGTGGTAAATCAATGGCTCGATAACTGTTATTGTTGAATATCAAGAGATCAAGCATATATTTTTGTCTCCTGCATTTATGGTTATTGACTCAAGTATTTTAAAGTTTTATTAGTTCCTCCTATAGCACTAACTGAATAAGGCTTCATATTATTGGAAACTTCTAAAAAATATGTAGTACATGTCAGTTGTGCAGACACCCTGTTACTGTTCACGGGTATTAAATTAACTGTTACTTCATGTTATAATTACTAACAGTTATTAGGTTAACTGTTACTTAATAAATTAGTATAAGTCATGTATTAATTAATAAATGTATCTGGAAATACTTAAATAATTTATTTTACATGAAAAATTATATATTCTTCAGATGAAATGATTTTTCCTATTTAATATATAAGAATAAATAAAGTGAATGTTATTAAAGTTTCTAAAATAAACAATGTTTCGCATGTCAATTTTATCGTTTACTTCATGTTAATGATTAAATAAAACCTATTGAATTTAAAATAGAATTTGAGATATTTAAATTGACTTTTTCTTTTTTCTTCATTAGAAACGATGGAACAGAATGAAACTCATGAGTTGTTCAAAATATAAAATTATATAAATTTAATAAACAATGAGCTTGCGATAAAAATAAGTGATATTTTGAATATTATTCATTGGAAATGCTTAAACGCAATTGCAAAATTAGCAAATAGTGAAGCTATAAAAATATATATTAAATTCTACAAAATGAAAAAAAAATTGAAATTTACAATGAAAAAAATTCAGATTAGTTGATACATTTAACTAAATTTTTGTACTTTTGGAACGTTAGTTATCAAATGTCGTATGAAAAAATTAAACAGATTCTGAGAGAAAATGAAAAGAAGTACTGAGAATTAGTTTAAGTTTGCTTCTGCTGCCGAATCATAGTTCTTAAAGTATCCTTAAATATTTTTACAGCTTTTAGCTACATAATATTTAATGAAGGAAATTATAATATTCTCCTTATGCAAAATATATGATTTTATTTCTGTTACTTGTTAATTCTGAGTATATTCAGTAATATTCTAGCAAACTATTTTACTCCTTAATTTATGAAACATTATTCGACTTAATATAATTTATATAAATTTATGTATAATTATTTGACTTTCTAAAATATTATTTGATTTATTAGTGTTCTTAGGTATAATAATCATTTAAATTTTCTAATTGCCCTCAGTAAACATAATATTGAGCATCATAATAAACAGCAACAGCAACTTAGTAAATGAAGTAGATCGTAATTTTAAATGGATGGTCACTTTAATTAATAATAAATATGGCTGGGCCACGTTAGCTTAGTTGATTAGGGCTTCAGTCTCGCAATCGCAAGGTTGTGGGCTCGATTCTCTTCAAACTAAAGACTATCATGTTCACTAATGGCGACTGAATCCCGTAAAATATGTCGTGGTCGCAATGTTCTCCATATTCCCATTCTAAAATAGTCCCCCTGAGGTTTATATGAGTCTAGGGTCTTCCCTGGCGTTCTATCTTTAACTTCGATGAACCAGATGGTGCTGCCATCTATGAGCCAAATTATACAGCCTCCCGCGTTAGAGGGTGTCCTGTTCAAAAATGGATGACGCTCTTTCTGATTTCATTCGCCAAGTCTCAGACGGGAGGGTTTGGGTTTCGCCAAGTAACAACAACAAATTTGACTTCATATCTGCAAAGTATATTTATTTTTGATTTGCATCTTGAGGAAAAGTTCTAAGAAATAAAATGCCTGTCAGGGAAAACTCATCCTTTAATATTTCTCAAATGCTGGGCAATAAGTCTTCAATTTGTAAATTGCATCATGAATTAAACCTTTGCAATTTTGTAAATTTATTGGGAACCTATATAACTTGGTGTTTTAAAATATTATCAATTAAACAAGAAAGTAATAAAATTTCCATTTATATACTGGATTAAAAGCAATCTAAATTCCTTTTCATCCAAAAATATTAAACATTTTCAAGTGGATAAGAGTAAAAATCAAAAGCTTTAAACATTGAATAATTAAAGATTTAAAATTTATAGTAAAAAAATAATGTTTTTCAGGACACTTATTAAATTAACATTTGAAAACCCCAAGTTGAGTAATTTTCATAAAAATCATTTAACATAATATTAAATAATCTATTGTTTAATTGTAAAAATTTTCAAGCAAATGATGTTTAAGAATTTAATGAAATATCTATTTTTTACAATGATACTACTGCAATTCATATTTTTGTAACAAATATCATGATGTTCTGCTTCTATTTTTATGAGGTAAAATTAAACTTCAGGAATTATGCTGTCTAGAACTATTTTTCTTCTATACCTAATTTAGTATCTTCTACTTATTTTACTCTAAAATCTCTCAAAATTTACCCTTTGTCTAATGATAATGTATTGCTCAACCTCAAATTTTCGTTAAGTTTCCATTAAAATTTAAACTCTTAGAATAAATTACATAGAATTACGCAGAATTAAATATTTTAAAATGGAATAAAGAAATATAAATTTCTAAAAATAAAATGTATAACTTAATAAGAAAATTAAACTTATTTCCATAAAAAGTAAATGATATTACTGCATACATTTATATATTATCAAAAAGGAGCAATGCAAATTAATTACACACCCATTTATTTAACTTAATGCTTTACTTAATAGCTTAGTGTTTTGTGAAATAAATCCCAGCTCATAATTTATGAATTAAAAATACGATTTATCCATCACTCATTTGAAATTACTTATGAATGTTTATATACATAACCACCACCATTTCGATATTGCATCATATACAGAATTTATTTATAATCTAATTTGCAATTTCACCAGTTCAGTTGTAAAATTTGGATGCAACATCTTAAACTACGTTTTTCTAATAACTCATCCAACAAATGCTCTATGATGCTTAGATCAAAC
The DNA here is from genome assembly GCA_026290005.1 of Latrodectus geometricus. Taxonomy (NCBI): domain Eukaryota; kingdom Metazoa; phylum Arthropoda; class Arachnida; order Araneae; family Theridiidae; genus Latrodectus; species Latrodectus geometricus. Next base: position 25,672 of record JAPDSC010020160.1, on the reverse strand, counting down.
TCTTATCAAAACAAGCAGAAAGTTTTATTATAATGTAATAGCCTTAATATAGTCAATCTGAAACATATCATTGTTCTTTGTTTCTATGGAAATAATATTTCCTAGTTTCGAAGAATTGTCAGAGTTTAATACACAAACTGTTATCATATCAATCGGCTATTCAATATACCTAAAATAAAAAGCTAAGTTCTCAAGCAATACTACGGAAAACATATATATATTTTCAAACATGTGCATCACTAACATCTAACTTGAATATTTAAAAAACTCCATTAAGTAAAATAACTTTTTTTTCTAGTTTCCAAATTACTATCGAAATTAATCATTAAAACTTACTATTAGGAATCTGAGTTAAGTAAGTAAAATATCTATTTAGAAATTAATGAATTTTCTAATGACAATAACTTAAAATACAGTCCTTTGTTGAAAATTTCAAATATATACGCGACATAGACAACATTGTTACTTTTTTTTAGAAAGAATAACATTTATATATTACATGCGTATATTTTACATGCGTATAAACCAAATATATTTTCAGAGGTTATGCAAATTATTAAAAGAATCTACACCTAGGATGATTTGGTTTTCTTTTAAACTAGTAGTTTCTTAAAATGATCATCCGAAAACAAGCTAATAACACTTTTCCACTTACAATCAAGGTCATTAATTGTTTAACGCTTTCATTGTATGAACGCGTGCCAGGAATCAATAAGATGTTTGTGTTTATTTTAGCTAGCCTTCAAACACGTTCTAATAAAGGACACTGTGGCATTAAAGAAACAATTATTAGGTCTCAGATTTCAAAGTTGTTTTATTTAATTTTTTTCATTCAATGTTTATGCATTGAAAAGTCGTCGGCACTACATGTTCGCAAAAGAACCAATTTTGACACAAAGGTTTAAAAGAAGAATAACGTAAATTGAAAAGTTTAATTTTCGATTTATCGATTTTTCTTATAAAATATTTCATCAATTAAAAAGTCATTTTTTATGCGTGCTTTTTTGTTTGTACTTTGTTCAGTATCCTCACAGTGGTAATTAAACAGTAATTACAAAACGCTTCGGAGGATTAGAACGTAGTTTTTGGTCTTAATCAGTATAAACGTTTTTTTACCATGAAATCTTTTTATCAAGAAAGAAAACTACGAAAATGATTAATGTTAATGGAAAAAGAAAGTATTCAACGTATGATTCTTTTTAAATTATCATCTAAATATTTTCACGGTAAAAAGCGCAAAGAAGCTAAATATTTTTTTAGTAATATATATTACCTGTAAACCTTGTTTGTGATAGAATTATCTATAATCCTTACTTGAAAAATTGAAATTAATTTTATTCTTAATATAATAAAAAAATAAAAAAAAGTTTTATGTAGTACTTTAATACTATGAAATATTACCCCTAAAATCCAAATTTGAAGAAAATCTAAGTGATGTAAAATATCATTGTATCCATTACAAAAAGCAAATTACACATCTTGATGACTGCAGGTTCTAGTTTCTGTAGATATTTATTATTCATCTAAGAGTCTATACTTTAGGATGGATTTATATTTACATTCATAAGGGAATTAAGCTAGAGAACTGTTAAACTGAAGGATAGTCCATTAACTAATTAGATATTAACATTTGTAGAACATACAAAGAAAGTACCTAAATTCATATGAATATACTGAATTTATATAGACTATACAATAAAAGTCACAAATATACATATTCAAAGCTTGTTGCATTTTCATAAAAAAACTTATTATTTAAGGTGACTATTTCTTAAATTGAATTAATCTTAAACAATAGTGTTATAAATTAATCCAATCAGAAAACAACATCTACATCAACAATACCTTTATACTTATAAAGGTACTTGGATATATATTTCCTCAAATAAAGCTAATTTTCTGTATAATTATAATTTACTTAAAGTTCTTTATGCACCTAATTTTTTTGTATTAATTCATATAATACATAAATTAAGTAGATTATTTCTGCAAAAAGATACGTTCACATGCTTATTGATTTTGCTGTTAAAAGATAATGTATCATTTAAGAGTGAATGTGTTTTAGTAATCTGTTCAATTATGCATTGATTTCATTGAAAACATTGCTTGTATTATTTTGTAGTTTGTTTCAATTTTTCCCACACAAATGTTACTTATTTTTCAATATTTCTTGGAATTTAAATGGAATATAACATTATAATATTTGTGATGAAAATTTCAAACACAAAAATTTCTCAAAATTAAATTTGTTTGTCAGGGTTTATCCTACACTTACTATATGAATACAATATTTTAAATTTTAATCTCAAACATCAACTTTAATGTTTCATATCACAGTATAAAAAATATTTTAATAAAATATCTCAATAAAGTATTTGAGTTTAATATAAATTTTTTATATTAAATATATCATTGAAATAATTCGTTTTTGATCTTCAATTATGTAATTTACACAAATTTATCAAGATCATACTATTAATGCATAATTTAATTTGAATTGATCTGACTGATTTGAGATTTAGTTAGAATACTTAGTTTAAAATAATTTGAAAGATATGACAAATGAAAAATGTTTATAGTTCCATTTATGATTAATAATAGTTATTACACTCTAATGATATACTCATTGTGAAAATTGTACAAAAAGGAATTTCATATTATGAAATTATTTCAGATCACAATTTTTGCTTGTTTTATATTACCTATAATGTATCCGTTTTTCTGAAAATCAATAAATGGGGTGTAACTTACTTAAAATTATCCTGAATACTCAGTTATTTATTTCTAAATACTTCTCAAGTTTAAATGAATTTTTATGTATAATAAAATAACACTAAATCTGCATTATCAGTTTTCTTCTCTATAATAACAGTTAGACACTAAATTATAAAGGTGAAAGCATCGATTTTCAACTTTGTTTCATTTCTTTAAATAGTACAATAAATAATTTTCATGAAATTTATTTTCATCAGTACCTTAAATTGTTTTAAAAAATCTTAAATTTTATGTATTTTTATTTAATCCAGCGGTCAATAAAAAAGATTAATATAAAGTAATGAAGCAATAAAAGCCTACCTATCTAAATATATTTTAGTAATTGTAAACATATGTATCTTAAAGTATGTATGCCTTTTATATAGCACTCCAAAAATATTAGACTGATTAGAAATATCCTTTAAGGAGAATTCCAATTTAAATATAAATTGAAATATAACTTTGAGTTTTAAAATATTCAAAATTTGTACGAAAGTATTATTGACTTCATCAATTTATACTTTTTACACTCACTCTTATTACCAGCTTTTTAACAACATAGAAACAAAATATAATATATATTATTAGAAAATTATAATAAACTGGAAGTCTCAGCTGAATACTATAGTTTTAAATTAGAAAATTACTATAGAATGGAAGACTCAATTGAATATTGTAGTTTTAAATTAGAAAATTATTATAGAATGGAAGTCTCAATTGAATATTGCAGTTTTAAAGCACTTAGTAAATAAAGGAATATAGGCATGTTACAAAATTAAATAGACTTGAATCATAAAATGTTTTATTGATACAAATTTTAAAAGTTATAATTTATACTTTCTATGTGGAGTGCATTCTTTAGTATAATTCAATATTTACATAATATTCAATTAATTTATTTAATTTATTCTTCGTATTATTAATCCAAATATCACATTCAAAGTAATATAAATTATAAACTATATGAGGCTAATGAAAGTGTGCATTCATTTATACTGTATTAAAAGAAAATACAGAATAAATTTTGGAATTTTCAGAATAAAATAAAACAATTCATGAAGCGTATATATTGCATTTTTTACAAAACAGATTTCTTCTTAACTTTATTTTTTTTTTATAAACTGGAAGCTAAACCTTAAAAATAAAAACACAAAGAGGAGTAAATGAACTTTATCTCTTGCTAACTGTCACACTATTAACTTATGAACCCTATTAATATTGCAAGAAAAGTGAAAATAAAAGGCTGTCAATATTACTTTAATATTCAGTTTGCCTAAATTTCAATAAAAATCGGCAGAGATCTCTAAGTTAGTTTTTTTCCAAAATCATAATTACTAAAGTTCAAAATATAAATTTGACAGAAATTGGACATGGGGTAAATTTTGCCATCATAAATATCTTCAATGGCATTTTAAAACTTGAAGTGAAGGGAAAATATTAACCTAATTTTACAGAACTCTGAATATTTGTGACAGGACTTCAAATGATTTTTTCTATTTCTCCTTGAAATAATTATTCATAAATTTGTCTTCTTTTGGTTTGGTAAAATAAATTTTTAGTATGTAGATTAGTATCATTTGTAAGAATTTAATGCATTGATGCCCCAGATTCACTATCCAATATGCATTTCTATGTTTGTTCATTAATAATGGGTTCGAATTCTCATTCAATTTAGTTTGCCTGCATCCTTAAATTTGTTATGAAATTTAATAATTATAGAAACTATTTTCCCAAAGTTACCTATAAGAATTCCGTTTAAATTCTTTAATAGAGGTTTTACGAAAATTAAATAAAGTAAATAATCTTTTAAAGTTAGTATTTCTTTAATAAGGTTAATCCAAAACAAAAGTGAGTTCTTTACCCGTGAAAAATAACATTTCACAACAGCATTACACGTCGAAAGAGATTGATTTGTGAAGACAATATAGCTGAAACATACTTGATGTCAGGTAAATGTCATTAATAATCTAGATAATGTTGTGAACATTGTGGTTAGTAATCTATCACCACCATCACATTGGGTTAGCAATCAAGTCAAATCACTATTGAACAATGTAATCATTGTCTAAAGAGCAATGTAATCGTATGTCTTTATCAGTAACATAGAGTCAATAAAATTATTCAGAGTATTAAAACTAATATCTAAAACTGATCTTATATACAACGAGAAACATAATTCTATTTGGAAAATGCTTAAAATACACAAAAATATTTATCATCGTATAAAAGGAAATTTTCGAAAAGAAAAAAAGTTATAAAATAAATAGTTTCGATATTTCATTGTTTATGACAGTGAATATTAAATATGATAATGTTATTTTGTGTAATGTTCCTGTAGTTTTATTATTTTTTACACATTTCTTAAAATTAAATATTTGCTAAGCATTTGATTTTCCTGGATTTAAAGGAATGGAATGCTTGCATCAAAACTGGAGTTGGCGACTTAACGTGCAGAAAATATTAAAGTATAAAATACACAAAAATATAAAATACTATTAAATAATTGACAAATATGATTATGCTTTCTCTCAAAGCAGTTCAGATTAAAACAAACAAAAATATCAAATATTAAAAACTATGAAGCGAGAGAATTCACAATATAAAATTTAATTAATAATTATATTTATTTTATGAAATTTAATTAATAAGAATTTCTGAGCAGCATATCATTCGTAATAAAAAATACATCGGAAACTGAATCCCCACATGAACATTTCTATAATACTTCACACAAATCATTCTATAGGAAAACAGCTAAACTTTAAGTAAAAACTTTTTAAAACATTTAAAAAACACATTATCTTAAAAACATTTGTGCCTCTTTTAATATGCCATTAATGTATCAAAAATAAAATGTATTTTCATAAAGAAGTTACTATAGAGATTATATATGTCCATAATTTGATAAATATATCGATTGCATAAACTACAAGTTAAAAAACATTTTATAGTTATCTATCTTAATGTTTGACAGAAAAACAATAATTTTTTGGATATGTTATTATTACTTATAAGACTCGGTAAAGACAAGCCGACCACCAGGGACTGGGCGAATGAAGTCAGAAAGAGCATCTTCCGTTTTTAAACAGAGCATACCCTTACGAGGGTAGAAGTACGACTTTGGCTCATAGATGGCAGCAGCCTCTGGATCTTCCAATTTAAGGATAGAATGCCAGGGAAGACCCAAGGCCTGGTTCCTAACAACCCCAGAGGATTTAATTTGGAATGGGAACATGGAGAATATCATAACGAGATATATTTTACATGCCCCACTCGCCATTAGTGAACACGACGAATCTTAAAATAAGACGGGTTTCAAACTCACTATTTTCCAGTAAATAGAACGACACCCTAACCAATCAGGGCACCGCAGCCTTTTTTGTGGATATACTTTAGATAAATTTTTTATAATAGTTTAAAATTTTTAAAATATATTTTATTTCCTATTCCTTATAGCTTCTGTAGTATTTATTATAGAAATATAATTTTTTACTAAAATCTATTTGAATCAGATTCAAACCTTGTTTAGAATTCGGTTAACTATGTTGAGCTAAAATAGGGATGAAAAAAACTATGGGTTTTTTTTCCTATCTACAGTCTTAAATATTAAAAATCGCAAATGCAAATGTAATCGCAAATGCGGTTTCCACTACTTATCATTTTTGTAAAATTGTTTTTATTTGGCTGGTTACATTATTTTTCATCACTTTATAAATAAAAAATATTAATTAGAATTTTGATATCACTTATTACCTAATCACTAATAGTCATAAAGACACTTCTAAGTGAGGTACAGGTTTGAATTTTGTGATTTAAATTGATTTTTTATTTAACTCATCGTTACGATATAATTACATCAAGCATATAAAACCAAAATACAGATACCCTTGAAATTAGAATGAAGTTTCTTGATAAATGAATTTAATGTTTCTTGATTTTTTTTTCATAAATATTATAATATACAAGAGCCTTTGGTATCACTAAGTTTTTGAAATGTTAATGTTTGCAATGCTTTAATAAAATTAAGACAAACAATAATGACTTTGGTAATATGTAACTATGTATGCTATATTCTATATAATTTATTACATATTAAAAGTAACAAATTGAAATTATTATTACAATTTTTTTATAATAATTTGATTTATTAATTTATTTACTGTTCATCAATAAATTCATTTGTTCAGCAGTTGATTTAAATTTATCTTATTTGTTTATCCTTTTATATTATAAAAGTAAAAATTCATAAAACAGACTTGTTTTGAGACGAGTATTGCACAAATTTGATTTGAAAAAGAATTTGACTCTTATTGCATTTAAATTTCAATGTGACAAATATATGCTTAAAAATATTTATTTTTAAATAAGAATCAAGATTTATTCCGTAGGATTTTACATTAATTTCATTGCCATTTGATATTGTACCGTTTTGCTTGTAACAGTTTAAAGATAAGCAAAAGAATTTGTTGATTTCCTACGTATTTACTATCCTTCTGTATAGGTTCAATAATAAAGTAAAGTCTAAAATTCATTTTAAAATTACATTTTCTTTTTAACATATTAAACATCGTGCTTCAAAAAATTATCTTGACTCAATAATATCGTGTGACTGTCAAAAAAAAAAAAAAAAAAAAAAAAAAAACATTTAAACGTAGATATAAGAAAAAAATGGAAAAATAAATAACCAATCTGCTACTTAAGAGAAATATACAATGTGACACTGGTTTTCCTTCCGCTGATTTTTTATTATTTCGAATGTAACGCGATTAATTTATTATTTACACGTACGCATCTCAAAGGAAATCAAAAAAACTAAATAACGTAATATTCCTTTAAAATATTAAAATTGTCATTTTTTATTCAATTTTAAATTTAAGACTTTTATTAGATATGTGTATTATTAAGTTAAAATATAAAGAAATAAAATCTCTGAAAAAACACACAAACAGCAGCTGCATATTGGAAGAAATTTTGAATATATGGAAATCTAATCTAAATAAATTTTCTTTATGTCCATATTTTTTCTTAAACAGTGTAGCCGAGTGGCTCGACTTATGAATGATGAATTATAAAAACACTTTGCAAATGAAAATTAATTAGCATTTTTCATTTGATGTTTATTATTTCATTTCAGAATATTTTATTTTTAAAATAATGTATGGTTTGTAAAAAATGACAGGGAGATGTAATTTATTCCAAAAAAATTAATAAATATAGTGGTGAAGATTCGTTCTGTCTCATATCATTGCTGAGTGGGTCTTCACTGATTTTCAATCTCTAAATTGAAAGATTCAGGTGGTGCTGCCATCTATGAGCCAAAAGTTGTACTTCCACCTTTGTATGAGGGTGCTCTATTAAAAAAAGAAAAAAATGGAAGACGCTCCCTCTCTGACTTCATTCGCCTTGTCTCTGTGACGGGTGGGCTTGGCGTTGCCATGTGTCATTAATAACAACAACTTACAATAGATGCGTCAGAATGTATAGGCATCAAAAACATTTCTTGAGAACAAATAGTTATTTATTCAGAAGATTTGAAAAACAAATTATATTTGAATGATATTTGCAAGGTTGAGTTAGCAAAGACCAATGTATTTGAAATTTCAAAATTTCTCACTACCTAGGATAATGATTCATTTTGTAGATTATAAGATATGGCTTTTTATAATTTTTTTTAAATATTATTTTTAATTAATTTAATCTTATTTTATTTAAATTAATATTTTTTATTATTTATTTTTATTATTTTATGTTTTATTATTGTATTATTATTTTCATATTGCAAATTATTCATTTATTTTTATAACTTTAATATATAATATTATTTAACATAAAATAATTTATAGCTATAGTAATATAAAAAGTATAATAATAAATAATATAAATATGAAAAATAAAATTTATATGTAATGATAAAAATATTATATGTTAATAAAATAATTTAAAAAATAATGAAATTTTTTTAATAAATATCTTTTACTTAAGATTTTCTCAAAAATATTTTGTAGAGCTATAAATAAATGAGGAATGAGATATTTTGAAAACATTTCTGTAATTTTAAAATTTAGCTTCTCTAAAGTTTAAATTAAAATAAATTTTTTTCAGTAAAAAATATTCCCTCCTGTTTTTACAAAAAACTTTATTTATATCATAACATTAAGAATTTGTTTTTGTAAAAAGTTTTAAATTAGTGAGGGTAATGTTATTAGATTTGAGTTACCAAAAGAATAAATAAAATATTTTCTTATACTATACTATCTCTTTAATTAAAAGCGCATATTTAATGTTTATAAGAGCCATATGTTATTTCTTATGTTATAATTTTATTTGAGATTTAATTTTTCTAAATGAAAGAAAGAATTATTCGGTTCTTTGTATAAAAGTCAATTAAGAAATAATTAAGAAATAATTTATGTGAATTATTTTACAGATAAAGTGCGTAAATCTATAGATTAAGATGACAGTAGCATTTTTTAACAAATTGAAAGTATACTATCGTATAATATAAATATAAATTTAAATGTATCAGTTTTACTTTTATCAGGGTGAACTAATAAAAAACAATCAAAGAATACTTTTAAATTTAAGAAACTTAAATTTAGTCAAACTCAAACTAATAAATGTGATTTACTTTATGGATATAGATTAAGCAATTTCCTTGTTCACATAAGAATTTCCATTTAAATATATTATGTGAATATAAATTTTAAAATATAAGTTTCATTTGATATTATTTATATTTTGTTACTGTATATAAACGAGCATATTTTGTTTATCTGAATTTATTAAATGCATTTTAAAACATTTCATTCAAATTGCTGCACATTTATTTTAAATATCATAGTTTAAAGAAATTGTTTTTATTTGAAAAAAGAATATATATAATCTAATGGAAAAGCTTTTGAAATTAAAATGAAAAATTTCCAAAAAAGATTTTTTTTTATTTTAATACTTACATGATTTAATATAAAACAATGCCATGAATTTAATTTTTCTGCATAGGGAAAATATTTTAACTTTTCTTAATTATTTCAAGAAGTTCTTTTAGCAACAAAATTGCTTACTATGACATTTTAAATAAAAAATGTCTAATTCTATATGGTTATTGATGTGTTTTAAACAATTTATTAATACATCTACTTAAATTTTATAAAAAAAATAACAATAGATATTTGGAGCTAATACCGTTTTAACATTATTGATTAAATTGAGTTTAATATAACCTTTTGGTATCTCCATTAACATTGCGAAGTTAAATATGATCTAATTTTGTGCTTTTCATTTGATAAATTAAAAAAATATTGCAAGGACAATTTATTGACAATATATTAACATAAAATGTATTGAAAAATTATACTCGTTTAATTATTGGAAAATATATGGCCTCCCACTTATTCCTATTTTTCAAGATCCATGTTTTTAGATACTTCTTTCAACATTTGTACTCCAATAATTACAATAATTTACTGAATTATGAATTATTAATAAAAAGTCATATTACTATGTCTGATATTAATTTACCATACAATTTTCTAAGTATTTATAGATCTGAATTGTTTATTTATTTTCATACGAATGCTTATTAATGAGTAATTGGCTTTGCTAACACATGTAGAATATTTCTACTAAAATGCTGGTTTAATAGCCTGTAAACACATGATGATTCAAAATATTTCATATGAAATAATTCCAAAATAAAAATTTTAACATATTTTCACGGAAATACAAATTTATAATTTATAGAAACACAAATGGAATACAAATTTGAAAATTGAAATAATTTAAGAAAATTTGGTGATATTGGCAATTATTTATTTTCTTGTTAAGACAGAATCTTAAAATACAAAGTATTTGCAACCACGAAAAAATGAGAAATTAACAATTGAAATATATGAAAAATTAAAGAGTAAAAAACCAACTACAATTAATTAGTATTAAATAAACAGGAGTGCAAGCCATAGCAGAAGAAGCAGTACGCGCTTAATGAAATTTTAGGTGTTTGGTCTTAATCATGTTTAGCATTCTCTAATATGAAGCAAAATAAGCCATTTCTTGTCATGAAAAAATGTAACATTTAAACCAAAATTTGTGGCTCTCCTTCTTTGCAAAATTTTTGCAAGTTATCTTTCTATTTTAGTATACTCATTATGGCAACACAAATATGCTAGAATGAAAATAATTGAAAAGATAAACTGTAAATAGATTTGGAATCACCTTTGAAGCTCTATTCCTTTCATGAATATTTCATGTTTTAAAAAAATATGAGCTATCTATATACTTATGCAATGGTCTCATTTGTAATCTAAATTATTTTATGTTCAAACAAAAATAAATTAAAACTTCTGGAAGTAGGTAAAATATCAAATAATATACACTAGTAAATAATAAATATAAATTTATTTTGTGAAGATTTTATATGATAGGATATGTGTGTGTTACTACAAATATTTGCGGTTAATTCGAACAAATTAGGTATCTATAGTATATATCTTATAAGACGCTTTTACTTATCATCAAATAAAATGTATATTTTGTGATAAAACATTCCTAGAACTTCAATGCTCAAGTTAAAAGGATAAACATAAAATAAATATTTAAAAATAACTAATATAACTAACGAATCCAAAGTTCATGGTGTACTAAAGTATATAGTAATATCCCTTTAAAATAATATTTAATAAAAAATTTAATTCATAAGGCAAAGAGAATGAGAAATATGACTACCGCCTTTATTTTATATTGTAGGAATTTGATAATACTGCTTAAAATTAAAATTTTTCTCATTTTCTCTTCCCTCTTTTTCTATATTATAATCTAAATAGATTATTAATTTAAATATTTCATTTAAAACTAATATAAAATAAATACCTTTATAATGAGATAAAGATATAAAAAGATTTCATTGGGGTTGAAAAACATGCAGCATATGTGTCATTTACAAATAATAATTTTTTATTTTTCATAAAATGGATTATTATATAAATATTCACCAAGGAATTAGGAGATCTACATTTTAATTTCGTTAATATTGCATGGTTAAAATTGTTATTTTGTGGCATTTATATTAAAGAATTAGAAACCAACATTTTTTTTACAAATTATTCTACATAATTTCCATTTGAGAAATAAAAATTTGTAATACAATGTACTTTTCTTAAATTTAAAAGTATTCTTTGATTGTTTTTTATTAGTTCACCCTGATAAAAGTAAAACTGATACATTTAAATTTATATTTATATTATACGATAGTATACTTTCAATTTGTTAAAAAATGCTACTGTCATCTTAATCTATAGATTTACGCACTTTATCTGTAAAATAATTCACATAAATTATTTCTTAATTAGATATTTCTTATAAAATAATTTTAAACTCTTTTTTAATCAAAAAGTACTATTGATTTTTAAACTATTCATTTAAATTTTAATTGTTTCATTATTTTCTATGTGTGCTAATTAAATTAATATGAATAAAAAAGGTTGTATGAATTTGGCAACAAATATTTGATTAAATTTTAGTTCTATTTTAAAATAAATATTTTATTCTAATGTAGATGGCGCTATAGGTAAATTAAAAGAACTCAAATATCTGCAATTGGATGAGGTAGATGGAAAAGATAGTAAAGAAGAACAAATGAATGGGAAAATTTAATTCTAAGTAATTCAATTTATTGTTCTATGTTTATTTTGACAAATAGAGAAGTATAAATTTATTGACTTTATTAATATACATACGTTGCATCATAAAATAATAACCAATATCCAAGAGTATATTAGATGCTATTCATTGATAATATTACAAAATAATAAGCGTAAAGGAATAATATTTCAAATCATCTGATCTGATGGTATAAAATTTATCAAATTTAATATATTTATATACCGAAGCAAATATCTAGCCCCATTCATAAGTAAAAATAACTCAAAAAGTACCGAAAAGAAATTGGAATCGAAGATTTAGTTTGTATTATTATAATATCTTGTGCGTTATACATTGATTTTTCTATTTTAAAAAAAAAACAAACAAAAAAAAAACAAAAAAAAAGTTGTTTTTTTTTCAAATACAATTTTTTTTTTCCAGTTATCACTAGAAATTATGTTTAATTCAATCTTATGCGAATTTCCATGGTCTAGCGGTATAGAGTCATACTAATGAAAATCTATTAAAAATAATTATGTGTGATATACAAGATATAAAATCAACACACAGATTTCATGAATCTCTCAATACAGCATTATATCTTACATCATACTTATTGAAGAAATCCATAAATGAAGAAATTATTTTCGGAGTTATGAGTTAATGAAATGTTGCACTCAAACTTTTTCTGTTAGTAATCAATGTTAATGAAACCCAAATCTGGTAACGTAGCAAAAAGTGAATATTATACTTTAGCACGTGTAACTAACAAAAACGTTAAGTAAAGTTTCAGGGGTGAATAATAACATAAAATATAAAATAAATCAAATGTTCTCAATATTTTACGTGTTTTAAATTTGAATAAATAGAAAAATGAATAAATTTCTATATCTCGCTTCACAATAGGAAGTATAAGAGATAAATAAGGTTATGAAAGATTTCCTAAATTAAAAAATACATATTTATCAATTAGTAAATATTTTCCAATGTAAGGAAACTGAGAAATTTTTTTGAAGTTAAAATCTTCTAAAAGCAATCGTAAGAAACCAAATTAATAAATTTTCATTTATTTTATCTAAATTTATTCTTTGATTTACTAACATACATGTAATTTGTCGTTATTTTTTATAGTAAAATTAATTTGTGGACCAAATATTTCCAAACTGCATTTTTTATTTTCACTTTACATGCATGTTGTATAAAATTGATTGGATTGCTTTGAGCGAGAAAGAAAGGTATAGAAAATAAAAGAAATGTTTCGCTATAATTAATTTAATGAACATACGAAAAATATATAAAGAAATGGTTTTGATATTAAATGAAAATTTCAATTTCTCTTATGGAATTACTTTCTAATATCCTGTTTAATTTAGTTTCTAAGGAAGAAATAACATTTACACAAAAGTTATTAAAAAAAAACACCAAACACACGTATGTAATTCAATGGAAATAAATTTATTTCTGAATGATATTCAAAAGAAAATTACTATCGATGGTGGAGTTTTTTTGTTGTGACATTTCCTAAAATCAAATATAGATTCCTGTATAACGCTCCATAGTTAAAATTAGCTGAAATTTAGAAATTAAAAATATCCTTATAATCTACTGAACAGTCATTTCGTCTGATGAAAATAATTTTAAATTTATATTTTACAAATTAAGAATATGTCATGATTTTATTTTCTGCATAAGAGTATGCATATTATATCATTGCTAAAATTTTATTAATTTAATTAATCACCTTAGAAATAATGATTGTATTTTTATTCTTTCAAATATTAATATGTTGTATTCTTTTATAAAATATAAATATATATTAGTTAAATCAAAGACTCTAATTGGATGCTGGAATTTGTGATCCAAATCATGACTTTATTTAATTCGATATTTTTCAAGAACTGATGGTGATTTTAACATCATAGTAGCAAATAGCATTAGCATTCATTCTGAGTACGAAGACTGAATAAGAACTCTCCATAATATTTAATTTATATTTCCAATGTTTTATTCTATAATACTTGTTTTTATGCTATATTTTAAAATTTTTACTCGTTCTTTTCTACGCATTATTTTAAATTTATACTACGATAGCGTGGTTGATATTGCTTATATTCCATTTTTATTAATACATTCACAAAAACAATTAAAGTTTATTGTCAAAATATCGATACTTACAAAGCAACAAACACGTTAAGTGTAACGCATGTAAATATTTTGATACTTTGAACTCACTTTTTTACAAAAATATGCAGAAATTGAACAATTATAATTTAATATATACGATGCAATAAGTTTTTGACAAGATATACTACACACACACATGAATTAATTTTTAAGTATGATGTAGAAGTGAAATTTATATTGTTTTAATAACTGTGAATTTTTTCAAAAACTTTATGAATATGTGAAATGATATAATAGATTGACTTTGTTCATTACGTTAGTTATATATCTACTTAAGAGCTATCTAACATTTTTATCTTAAATAATTATTTTATTTGGTGGTTTCCCTTTCATGACATAAATACTTGGTAATCAACACTACCGGTGATTTTTAAAAAATACTTTTCTTTATTCTCACTCAGTTACATACATTCTTTTTCAAAATTTTATTCTTTCTTAAAAGACAGCGATTTGTCTTTTTCCAAGATACCACAAAAGAAATAAATAAGTAAACGCGAAACTCCATTGTTGAAATATGATACCTCGGCTTTTTTTGGCGAGCTTTAAAATGAAGATTCTTTATTGGATTGTACCAGGCGGTAAGTTAAGAAAAATCCAATTTTATATCACTATATTGATTCTAACCACGTGATGCGGCAATCAACGTGTTCAACGAATACCGCTGCTGCAGACTCGTCGAAAAATGTATCATTTGTTTAGCTAAGATCATTTATAAAACTGCTTTCTAAAGATTTTCAATTTATCCGGACTAAAATAAGTAGCATTGGTTTTCTTTTTGTATTATCTTTTTTCTTTTTATATTATCTTTCTTTTTATACCTTATTATTGTAATGTTTTTTATTCTTATGCTAATAATTATATTTAGCATAGGAAGGAATAATTGAAAAAAAAACTATTTAGAAAAAGATTTTGTACAATTAAAATACGTTGTACGTTAAAAACTACAAGGATTTATTTCACTACAAAAGTTCTGCCATAGATTTCTAAAACAATGTATAAAAGGTTACCACATTTTATTTTAAATATATACTTTTCAATGTAAAACATCTCTATCTTTAATTACTTTTTAACATAATGCCACACTGAAATTATAAATTTAAATTCTACAACTGAGAAAATATAGCTAATGGTTATACATTAAATATAAGATTCACATCTTTTATCTGATTTAATTTTTACTTAAATTACTAAGACTTAATTTTTTCTTTTGCTTACGATTGAAACTATGGTAGCCTAGAAGGAGTAGGGTATTTTTTTAATCTAGTAGATAGTGATTTCGATATTTTATTTGATCTAAAGATGATTGTACAGAGAAGAACTGTATACACTTTACAATTTATGAGCTTCTGGTCATTCATTAATAGTATGATGAAGATGTTTAAAAGAGAATCACAAGTCTGATAAAGACCTTATCATTTGACAAGTCAAAAAACAAGCATTTTGCGAAGTTTTATTATCAGGAACAATCTAGAGGAAAAAGTAAAAGAAAATAAACATGTGATTTTATAGCAAAGTGTTTCTTAAATTTTTACGATTGATAAAAAAGGAATTCTAAATACCAACATTCTAAAAAAATAATTTTCAGAAATTTTATCACAAAATCAAAAAATTGTAACAATGCTTTACAATTTTATTCTTATAATGCTTCACAAACATATCAACTGCAAACTATTGAAAAAACAGAGGCTTTAAAATTTGTTTTTAATGTATGGTGAGAAGATATCGCGTTTTACAAACTGATTCCTTCAGAACATGTTAATAAGCAAATTGCGCAATTTATTCACATTCAGAAAATAAATAGATTTTTTAGATCGCGCAATATTTGAAATTATTTTTAAATTGCTATGAAATATAGTGACATCTTTTATTTTTCAGATATTTAAGCAATTATTTTTATTTAATTTTATATTGAAAAATAAATTTTCAATTCAATTAATTTCTATTCAAAGATGGTAATAATTCATAGTATATTTTTTGAGTTATTTACTTTTTCAAAGCTACTAAAAACATTTCAGTAGAAAATATACTAATAAAAAATAAATTTAGTTCGTATTAAACCTTATTCAACACGTGGCCTCTTTAATTTAACAATTATCATTCTTGACTTCCAAATAAGATATAACTACACAGAATGCTCTTTGATTGTAAACTAGAAATAAATCAATTCCATTGTATTTTACAGTACATTTGTATGATCAAGTTTAATTTAAACTTTCTAAAGTGAATATGATCATGAAGAAAATCAACATTAACTATCCAACAATGAATTAACAATAAACAAGTTTAACAATAACAATATACTTTAGAGTTTAAGAAGCTTTAACATTTAATTGACGCTTTTATAGATATCGAATACAGTTATGAATGCGAAACAATATAATAACCACTTACTATTGATTATTAACAATTTTATGTAAAATATTTTGAAATCATTTATTAATTTTCAAAAGTCATGTAATATAAATTTTTTAAAACTATTTATGAATCATTAATTATCAGAAGCAAAGTTAGAGTGCTTAAATTGCAACATTTGTATACTTTAAATGTATTTATTTATAAGAATGTCAAATATACGTATCACTGCCATTGTTGTTCACCATCATGCTTCTCTTTACCTAGCCTGAGATTTGGGCTCTACCATTTAGATGGAAGCAGCCGAGTGGGTGTCTTCGTAAATTAGAAGCAGAGACCAACCAGAAGATTCCCACCTGCCACCCCCAGAGGTATCATTTGACTTGAAAGGCATTGCAACCACTACATATTTAAAGTGTCCCACCCGTCTTTAGTAAACACAACGGATCTTCTGTTAAGCCGGAATTCAAACTCACTACCTTCTGGTAATGAAAACGACACTCTAACTAATCAGGCCACCACGGCCTTTTCACTGTCATTGTATAGTATTTTCTAATACCTATATACTATATTGATGGTTAACTTGTTTCATATTACTCACCAATTAGTGAGTTAAATGAGTACAGTGAGAGAATTTGTTGTAGGATGACTTAATAATCATCTCATTGAATATAAAAATATTAAGTTCGCAGTATTTTTGACAATCCACTTATTTTAATGAAGAATTTTATCACTTTTACAGCATCATATTTTAAGAAGTACTTCATTATTTACATGAGAAGGAATTTCAAAGCTGTTCTGATGTGAGTTACCACGAAACCAGGACACGCGCGCTATAGGAAAATTTGACTGTCAGGAAGACTGTGAAAATAGGAAAAGCTATTTCAACTTCTACCCTTGTTGTTATAGGGAAATTATACTCAATACTTGCTAAAATATTTATGTGATATTTTGCAACAGATGCCATAAATGATACAAATATTATGGAAATTGCATATGTTAAAAAGAAACTAGCTATATAAGTTATAAGAAATATACAAATAGTAATAAAACATGGCAAATTTATATTATTCTTCTGCTCAATAAGGTGGTTATCTTTATCTGAAAACGTTTAAAATTTCTTATTTAACAATGGAATGCAATGCAGGTAGAAGAATAAAATGCAATGGACTGTTTTATTGTTTTAATCATAAAACAGAGGAAATTAAAATCAATGAGGGTGTATTTGAAGATAATGATTTCTTATCTTTAGATTTGAATATGTAGCATTAGTTTTAGATTCCAACAGAAAATTTGTAAGCGTTGCATATATTTTGGGATCATGCTCTCTCAAATGTTAAATTTTACCTAAGATATATTCCCTCTAAATATTCAGTTTTTGCCATATTTTGTTTTGGAAATTTATAGTAAGTAACTAAAAAATAATTTTAGGACATTTGTAAAGAGAGGAATTTATTAGACTAAATTTTACACTTCAGGGATTTTGTAACTAGTAAAGAACAAATGGTGAAGGAATCAACTTCTTGGAATGAAAGTGATAAGGTATGAAGTTTGATGTAAGAATTTGAAAATGAAAAAATACTTGTGATTTAAATTTTTAATACAATATTGAAGTGTGAATTTAATATATTTTATCAACATTTCTTCATTTTTAAATTTTAATTCATTTGTATGAGAAAGAAATTGTGTATTCAAATACATTTATTTGGTAATCTTTTTTTTTTTCCTTAGCACTTAATGTTATTTAACAATCAAACGAATCCTGAAGTAACCATTCGAGATGTTATCTTCATTTCCAAATTGTTGATTTTGGCTTACAATTATAAAAATAGGAAAGCATTACTCACCGATTGTTTCGTTTAAGGCTTATTAGTTGATTATTTAAAGAAAAAGTTTATTAGAAAATATTACAAAAATAATTTTTAGAGTATATTTTTCTCAATTATTTTAAATTTATATTAAAAATTGTTTATAAACATTGTTCTTGTTTTTTTGTATATAAACAACTCTGTATCTTTCAAAAATATTAGCAAAACATAAAAATCGAAAATTCTAATTTTGTTTTACATTCATTTTATGATTTCTTATATATATATACACTTTGTGAACTGTCAGATAGTAAGAGTTTTGTGTTTCATATGTATATAAAAACTGTGGTGATATTTTTCTCGTAAACCTTTAACTAAAGTTAAAAAAAAATCTAAAGAATTTTTATTAAATTAATTTTTAAAATGTTTCAGTTTTCTTTAGTATAGAGAACACTAATTAAATACATGCATATAAAACCTTATTTTTAAAATTTAAGCAAACAAAAAAATTGATGGTATTCCTTTGTCAATCATTAATTTCAAACTAATGAATAATAGGCAAGCCTCATTTTAGAAAGAAAATCTCTAAAAAGGAACGAAACATATTAATTTCGTTTAGAAGAGAAATTTTTTGAGATTTTTCAGAATTATTATCTCAAATGAGGAGAATCCACCACAATCATTTTCTCTTTTAAAATATGAAAAGAATAAAGAGCAGTTATTTCCTTTTTACTTTCTTGAAAAAGATTTTGAAATACTCTTTTTTTTCGAATAAAAGAAAGAACCAAAATAAAGGGAAAAATAAAATAAAATATTAACAAGATACAGAAATAAGAAAATTGAAAGAAAACTATTAAAAAGCACAAAAATATTTCCCCTGAGCATAAAGATAATTTATTTTGTATGTTACTTTTAGGAACATTAATCCAGCCGTTAGTTGAGGTAGCTTACCTTAAGCTGCAATCGCTGTATTCTTCGCTCTTTTTTTTATCATGAAGAAAACTTAATGTTTAAAACCATAATGAAAAAGGTAAACTAATATTCTGCTAAAAACAAAAAAAAAAAAAAAAAAAAATGAGAAGGAAAGTTTTTTTTCTTGTTCCATCACACACGCTGTTTTATTTCTATATTTTAATATTCTGGTCAAATTAAATATTTTTGCAACGCATGAGACATGTTATATATCGAAGAGTATTATAATATTTATTAGAATAGATTTATTGACTCTAATATATATTTAATAGGATATTTTTTTCCGAGAAATACGTAATGAAGAATAAATATTGTTGATGAAAAATAGACTATTTAAATACTTCATGTATTTTAATGGAATGATTTACCAATTTGCTTCAAGTAGCAGGTTACCTAAAAACTGAAAGGCCCCCTACTCTGTTTAGTGGTATCTGACTACGGATGGAGAGGTCCTGGGTTCAATTCCCGGCTCAGGCATGGATGTACTTTCTCTGTGTTTCTCATCCTTTCCTGAGATAATGTATGAATGTGGCCCACTCTAGAAACGGGTTTGGGGTGGGGTGACGAGGGTATTGCTACTCGCCTCCGTGACTTGGTTCACGTTGCCCAGCGAGTAACGTTAAAAGAATAGCAATTACTGGCCGTGTAGTGTTGAAGAAGTTAATCAATCACACAGTGTCCACCACTATTAAAAAAAAGCTGAAAATTAAAATGCATTTAACCACTTAAAGCTATGTACAACATTTTACTGAGAATTTTGATTATAAAAGAAATATATTCGTGATTTTCAAGGGAGAAAACCTTGAAAACTTCGAAATGCCTATATTGTTATAGACATAAATACAGAATGAAATATGTCATCTCTCACTAGTTATTCATTAGTAGCATAAATAAATTTTGGATCATTCCAATCTAAAGAACATGATCTTATTGTTAACGAGGAATTCACAAGACTTTTGTTATAAGCAGCTCTTGTATTTTTATTTCTTTCATTCATTTTAAGTCAAATTAGTCAGAAGTGACTCAATCATATAACTTATTAAATTCAGCTAATTGTGAAGAAAATTTTAAATTTTTCAACAGTATCAATTATTTAATTGTTTTAATTAACTATTTTGTAAGATATTCCCCAAAATAAGGAAATAATTCACTCTTTTATGCATTAACGCCTAAAATGATATATAATTTGTAATATTTGAAATTTAGAAATTTGGTCAATTAGATAAGAATAAATTTATTAGATGAATATTAAAAGAATAGAAACAAACAAATGGATCTTCCTAATTTTATTCTTATGTAGCGATACTAAATATTAGTGAATACTGAATGAAAATCTAAAATTTTAAGCACTAAATTATTAAAGGTTTGTTTTTATTGATATACTTATTGAATTTTACTGTGGACGAATCATTAGAACAATTTTCATGAAAATAATCTACAGTTTGAGATTATTTTCATGAAAATTGCTCTATAGTTGACCTATAATATTTTGAATAGCTTATAGTTTCATCGTAAATATATTCAAACAAATTAAGATTATATTTTAGAAAAAAAGTTGTACCATATTTACAGCAAAGTTTACAGGCATTAATTGATAATATTAGGTTGTTCGGAAAATCATTTCGTTTTTCCCCAACTGAATAAATTTTGTACTTGTGAAAACCAACAATTTTATGAGAATGAAATCAGGCTACGACTAGAAAGATGGTAAAAGGTATTGGACTAGAATCGACAATATACAATTCAATAAAATATTTATTCGCTATATCTTTTTCATTTTCTTATAAAACGAAATAACTTTCCGAACAACCCAATATAATATTACCTTTTTCCAAATAGATGTTTCTATGAAATTACAATCAACACAACATATTTTTAATTTATTTTCCTATTACAAACCTCAGTAATGTCTATTTCATATTTACGTCTTCCAAAAATGGCACCAAGTATACTCTTAGCATATAAATGCCACTAAGTTTCTTAATGATAATAATCTTAATTAAATGCTCAAATAATAAAATGCTTAGAATAAAAGTTTAGAATATTAAGCTTATAAACTTTACTTCGAGAAAACATTGGAAAATAAAAACTTTAATTTTATAGTTAAAAAATTTAATTAAATGAAAAAATTGTATTTATTTTCATAAATAAAATAACTGATATTATTATATTATTTAACTGTTATTAGAAATAAATAATGGAAATTAATTAGACCCGTATATATTTTAATATGACTATAATAAATAAATCTAATCTTTAGTTCATGAATTGGAAATAGGATTCATCTTTCACTTATTAGAAAGTGGCTATAATGTCCTAATATTATCATATGGTGAGCTCAATTAAATTTTCATTCCATAATTCGATTCTGATGCTGATATGTGAAGTGTGAAACATATTACCTCCTTTCAGCTGGATTTACTTCCCTACAGATGAATCAGTTATATATTATTTAGCTAATGTGTACCTAGAATTTGTGTTGTGATATCATTGAACTACAATTTAAGATTCATATAGTTTTTCATTAATAAATTATGGTGAGTTATAAAATCTAGGGGCATTTACTATATATATGTGTGTATAACAACAATTTATACATAATATTATTACAAATATTTTCATAGTGGCTAAGATGTGAATATTTAGAAATAAAGAAAGTTATATATACGAGGGTCACTCTGAAATTTTTGAGATACAACTAGGTTTTTAAAGTTATACTTATAAAATTTTAGGTGTGTTCAAAGTAGTCTTCTCCAGCATCAATGCACTTATGTAGACGAATTTTTCACAGATTAAATACCTCAAGCCATTCATTTCTTGGAATAGATGAAAAAATGCATTTATAGCCACATGAAACTCTTCTACTGAATGAAAACGACGTCCACGTGAGTTCTTTTTTAGATTAAAGAATAACCAAAAGTCGCACATAGCTAGATCAGGGGAATACGATGGATGTTCGATCACTTTAATTTGTTTTTGTTTAAGAAACTCAACTGTTAATCCGGCTGTATGTGAAGATGCATTGTCATGGTGAATCATTAGTCCTCTAACATTCAGTTCTTGTAGAATTTCTGGAAGACATTTAGTGGTACACCAGTTTGCTGTTACTGTCTTCTGTCCTTCCAACTTGATGGCTTTGACCAATCCCGTTTTTCTGAAGAAAACGACATCACTTTTTTCAGAGCGCGTTGATTTTTCACCATTATCGGCGTGGGATCACCTTCAAAGACTCATACTTTGCTTTCTTGACGTGTTGGTATGTACGTTTCATTTTGTATGAGCTGTTACAATTTTAGAAATGATGTGGTGGTCACCATCATTTAGCAATTTAAGAGTTTTTTTTTTACTGATTCTGACACGCTCCTCTTTTTGGTGCTCAGTTAGATTATGGGGAACCCAACGGCAAACTTATTTTTTCATATGTAATTCTTCATGAATGGTTTTGTGTATGGCTACGGATCCAGTGTTAAGTTCCTTCTGTATGATTTGATAGGTATAGCGATTATCATCCATTGACATTTTTCGTATGGCAGACACATTATCCGGGATTACTGCCGGCGGCGGTCTTCCTGTGTTCTTCATCCTGAAGAAAATTGCGACAACTTCTAAATTCTCTAAACCATCTGAATACAGTAGCACAAGCTGGAGATTTATCACCCAATGCTAATTGCAATCGTTGAACGCATTCTTCTTGATTTAATCCTGCTTTAAAATCGTAGAAAATCATAGCGCGAAAATGTTCTCGCGACAACTCCATTTTCTCTTCTGTTTAAAATTTATTCTACGCTAAGCAAGTTGAAGTAAGTCAGTAAAAAATCATCTTCTGTGTTAAAATACTTTGTATTTTAAAATTAAACCATTATTTTTATTTTGTGAATTCTTGTCTGCGCGTATCTCAAAAATTTCAGAGTAACCCTCGTATATAGTTTTCTTTTAAACAAACACTTTATATATTATTATAAGCAATGACTACAATTATTACAGCAGGGAACTTTTACACAGCCTAGAAACGTATACATTTTCCATAGAGCAGAATAACAACATAGTAGCTTTCAGGACTGATTACTTAAGTGTTTTTATCTGTGACTTCTTTCTTTATTCTTAACTTCACGATTGACAAGCCGATATTTATAACTCTTTAATATAGATATTCTTGAGGTATGAAGATTCCGAGAGGCTAAGGTTCAGAATATTCCTATAGTAAGACTATGCTAACTTGGCTCCCATCGATCTTATATCAGTTTAAAATTTCCAAAATATTAATCGATTTTTAATACCTAAATATGACCAATCATTTAAAATATCCTCAAGTGATATTCAATACAAGCTGATCTCAGTGGTTTATTTTTCAGTTCAGAAAACCGTATTTTCATAGAATTTCATTTCTGATGCGGTTATATGAAGTGTGAAACATATTACCTCATTTCAGCTGGATTTACTTCCCTACAGATGAATCAGCTATACATTATTTAACTAATGTGTAGCGAGAATATAAAAAATTAATTTATTAATTATTATATTAAATTAATCCATTAATTATTATATTAAATTAATCCTCAGGGTCTTAATATCTATCTTTTTGGCATTGGAGAATCTTTTTAAGAGATCCACAGCTTCTTTGTGTAGAGGCACGACTAAGTAATATGATTTAGCAAAATCATACCAATAGTTCTTTGTCAAGGCTATATCGAATTGTAACTGGAAGACACTCCATAATGATTTTTTGCCATAAAAGGAAAACTTTAACATTGGATGATTCCTTTGCAACAATAATCCTTTTTAAAGATGACTACGTTTTTCAAGAGATAATGATAAATTACAAATTTCTAGATTTAAACATGTTCTCTCCTGAGTTAATTATAATCTCTTCCTCTTAACCTATTAAAAAGCACATATTGAAAGACATTGGGATAAACATCCCATCACAGCTCATTTATTGGACACTTGTCTAAGTTGAGAATATTATTGCTAAAGCAAATCATATAGAAGAAACCTTTCAAACTTTTTGTAACATGACGAATATAATGCAAGAAGGAAACATAAAATTAAAAAAGAGTAATTTCAATGATTTAAGCTTAATGGACAGAACGAGAACTTTGTCACTCCCCTAAAAGTTTCTGCTGAGTATTAGGGACCAATGCAGTGAAACTCCAAGGTATGATTTGGAATATTGCAGAAGATTACCTTACAATAGAAATTAAATCTGACAAAATTCCTTAAAACCAAACATTATACAAAATGATTAATCTTATAAGCAGTTTGAAATGTATTCGATTCAAAGAGACTTCTGACTCCGATTACCTCATATTTATAGAATTTGGACTCCATAAAATTTAAGTATATTTTGCAATAATTATGATGAAGAAATCTACCCTAAGGATAAACAGCTTCATACAAATTTAGAACAGTGGTCCAAAGGATTAACGATGTTCACTCAACCTCAAAAATTAAAAATCCCAAATTTATTTTGGACAATTCCTTCAATAAAAATATGGAAATACACTTTTTTGAGGCTAGTAACTTGTACTACGGTGAGGCAGTTCATTTCAAAGTCTACACAAATAATAGTGCCGATGTAAATCTTGTTTCGAAAAGTTTTCGATTGTGTTTGACCCCCTCCTCTCTAATCGGCTAACAACTCTCCTAGCTTCTTATTTAGATAATGATTTTCTTAAGACATCGCACTCACCAAAACAACGCGCTTACTCACTGTTTATCATTCTTTTCGACTGTATCTTACATTAAGTTGAAAGTCAAATCTCATTCGCTGCCACTAACTTCCACTTCAAACTAACAATTTGCATAATGCGAAGTTTGAAAATAAAATAAAAAAAAAAACTTGCATTAGTGTCTCTTCTTCCATTTCATACAAAATAATTTCAAATATAAAATATCATATGCAATATAATTGTTTTACTATCCATTATCATTCATATTTCAAATGCGCAGAAAGAAAATGTCAAATA
>JAPDSC010020156.1:115754-140682 GCA_026290005.1 Latrodectus geometricus | reverse complement strand
CATGCATGCATGTATGTATGTATGTATGTAATGCATGTATGTATGTATTGTTTGGGACTCCTTTCATCAAAATTTCAATACCTTTCCTGTCGGCGGCTTATTGGGGAAAGTAAAAATATATTTGCCGAAATGTGCTAAAAGAATATTCAAAGAAATTAAATATTGTTACTTTTTTCAGATACTCTAAAAATGGAAAGCAGGGGTCCGATCTCATATATTTTTACTACCCCCAGTGGTTGCACATTATAAAAAGGAAAGTAAAACGTCTCCTTCCTTGAAACGAGAAGCATTCAGTAACTGTCAAATGGCGTCAGGGCAATTAAATAAGATGTTGAATTTCAACATCATTTTTGTTCGGAATATTGAAATTTTTATACCATAAATGAGTTAAATTTTTAAGGAAATTTTCTTATTCATAAACATTCAAAATATCAAAACTTTTACCTTGCCGTCGACATAACTTTCATGTTTTATATCTTTTTTTTCTTTCTTATTGGAATATTCCTAAGTGCTGTGGCGTAGCAAGACTGGAACTGTACGCTTACAAGACCATGTTCTTGTAAGCAGAGCATACTACACTAATGTCTTCTTATCAATAGAAGAAATTTTATAAATTAAAAGTATTAACTTCTGGATAAGCAAAATGTGCATAAAACGGAAAGCACTCATAATTTGAAAAAAAAAAAAAAAGAGTATGACATCCAACTGTTGTGCGTGTTGAAGCAAATTCAATCTGTAGAGTTGTATCTATGAAAAGAGTGCAATATTATATCTACAAATATTTAGTATTTAAAAGCATTTTGCCTGCTCTAACAAAGTAAACTACATTTGTGAATCACTTCTAGAACTTTTTTTAAAATTAATATTTATTTAGAACTTCACAATTTCAATGTTTTTGAGCATTTTTTTTTTTTTTTTTTTTATATTGTGAACTTGTAGTTCTAAATTATTTCAAGTTTCTTATTTTGGTCGGTTTTTGCTCCAGTATCATTTTTTTATGTGAATGAGAAATGGCTTAATTTCTACTAATAAAATCTTCAAATTTTTAGATTGATAAAATTAATTTTCGCTAATTTAATTTTTCACGTTTTAATTTAAATAACAGTAACATAATGTAGTTAAAAAATTTTATAATTTAGGGGACTTATAAAAAAAATGGTAAGCTCATGAGACAGTATTTAATTTACTTGTATATCAAGCGCAATTCTCAATATCGCTTATTGATGCATAATTATGAAATATGAAGTGTGTGTTTATGAAAAATTATATTAAGATTGATTAAATGAGAAATCTATTAAGATTGTTTCGGCTGCGAAATCCAGCTATAAAGGCTCTTTAGATGTGATTGTTTATTCAGATTTAAAGAGGCTAATTTATATATATGGATCAAAGTGTAAAAAAAAGTATAGGAATTTTAATGTTCTGAAACATTATATATTTTTGGCATATATATTTATATATATATATATTCTTATAACAGATTAAATAATTTTATTTAAATTTTTTTTTTCTTAATATACTGCTGGTCACCGTAAATGCAACACCCTGAAGAAAGCATGCAATTAACATGAAACTTACTACATGCATTAGCGGAAGTGAGAAATGCAAATGATTAGAAATTCAGCACATCACGCGCGCCTATGGCGCCACTTCAAAGTGCTATTTAAGGCTTAGAGATTTCGACGATTTAAAATTCAATTTTTTTTTAAACTATCAATTATTACATATAGAAAACATGAATTATTTTTTGATCAAGTATCTGAGTTCGATAGGAGAAGGATAATGGCCTACCCGATTGTGTATTGTCTTTCAGTGAAATCGGTAGTTGTGTTGGATGAAACCAAACAATGCAAGTAATGCGGACAAGAGATCGCTGAGTGCACGAGGGTACGGCAGACCGACGTGTTCAGTCGCATCCACTTCAGTGGACCACTTCCTGTGATGACAAACAAATTGTGCGCATGACAGAGACGAGTCGTTGAGCCTCAGCACAATCTAATGCCTTATCTAGTGTCTGCGCATACCATTCGACGCCATTTACAGCAGAGTAGCCTGTCCACAAAAGGTTCATTGACGCAAAACCACAAACATTTCCGTTGCCAATAGTGCGATGAAAGAAGGGTGTGAACAAGAGAATGGAATAAATTGTCTTTAATGACGAGTCACGTTTCCATCTACAACCCCACAATGGACGCATTTGAGACTGGAGAGGATGCTAAACAGCTGCTTTATGCAAATCCATGCTCATCCTGCACCAGGTATGGTATGGGGAGGAATTGGACATTTCTCTTGCACTCTTCCAGTACTAATTGCATGTACTTTAAACAGGCAGAGCTTCATCTCCGAAGTGTTGGAGCCAGTAGTTCTTCCTAACCTTCAGGATTTGCCCACAGCCATATTTCAATAGGATATTGCACAACCACACGTGGCACACATTATCCAAGGGTTCTTCGTCAATCGCTAAATTGAATTGCATCCCTGGTCGGCTTACTCTCCGGACTTTTTGCCGATAAAAAACGTTGCTTAAGGATTGACCCAGATTATTTCCCCAGCTGCCACACCAGATTAACTTTGACAGCGTGTGGAAGCTGCATGGTCTTCTGTACCCCAAGAATACGTCTTAAGTCTCTTTGAATCAATGTCGAGGCATGTGGCCTCGTTGATCTCCAACAATAGCGGTTACTTTGGCTACTAATTTTGGCAGAAACCACACTTCACAGAAATCTATAAATTTAATCATTTGATACTTGATCAACATGTATCTACAAAATAAATTTTGTTGTAATTCTCTTATCTTTCTTGGTGTTGTAAATTTCATGGTCAGCAGTGAATTTAATATCACTGTTTATACATTAAAGAAAATGAAAAATTTTAATCTTATTTTAACTACAAATTAATATATTAAATAAATAACACCCCAAAAAAAATCAAAAGGAAATGTCATCTAGAAAATATAATTAAAGAGCAAAGATAAATTTTTGCTTACTGGTGCTGCAAATCAGCAATAATAATAATGTTTATAACCCACCGAAAATTTCGCTTCGAATAAAATGAATCAATATGTGTAATGTATTTTACGTTACATTTTTCCTTACATTACTTTCATAACTAATCATTTTTACCAAATCATAAATTATGTCATTTTGCTTAGGCAACAAAAAAATTAAAATGCAATTATAATATCGCGACTGTTGCTATGTTAAAATAAAGCTATGTCTCAGAACTCACTCATTTGAGGAACTTCTGAAATATTTGTTCTTTAAATATACTAATAAATCATGTTCAATTCAATCTTAGATATGTTTTCTTGAAACCTTAGGTCCCGGTCTAATTAACTCTCTTGTGCAAAAAAAATTACTATTGAGCGACAAACAAACCAATTCTAGAAATTTTTAAGAAAAGTACAAATATATCTATAGTAGGGATGGCCAAGACGTCGACCGCGAAGACATTTTAGGTAGACCACGCGACCATCCCGATAGTGATTTGGGATATTAATTTAATTTATGACTTTTATCATAGAATTAATGAATTATTTAAAATAAAACTTTACTACAGTTTTTGCTTTAAAACCTAAAACAAACTGTGCAAAGTAAGGCACTGAATTTTTCGTTTTACAGTGGAATTGAATCCAAACCATTTGACAAAGTGGGATGCTTAGATTATATCTAGTAGCCGGCGCATGATAGCGACGCGCCATGTCGTCATAGTCTACTCGTCACTTCTGGCCGTTTAATTTCCCTTTGAAGTTAATCGTCTTACGTGGCAGGTCGCTCGCTTCCTACCACACTGATACGAATTTGTTTTAAAACTGTTGAATTTGTTTTTAAACAACCCGTTCTAAATGACTCAGCCAGGCACCCAGTGCTAAGAGAAGTAAAACATACCGTTATCACAATGAGTGGGAAGATGATTTCATTTTTGTTATGGTGAAGGAGAAACGTGTTTGTCTCATATGTAACTCAAGTGTGACATTACCAAAAAAAGCAAACGTTGAAAGACATTTTAAAACCATGCATTCAAAATATGCTACCGACTTCCCAATCGGCAGTGAACTTCGAAAAGTTAAAGTGCATGAATTAAAGTCGAATTTACATTTACAGAGCAGTCGGTATTTACGAAACCAGGCACCAAAGCTAAAGCAGTAACATTGGCGTCGTTCAAAATTACAGAAGTTTTGATAAAGCGAAAAAACCATTCGAAGATGGAGAATTGATAAAAGAAGCTTTCATTAAGAAGGAGAAGCGCTTTTCCACGATTTTAAAAACAAATCTGAAATAATATCGTCAATAAATAATATTTCTTTGTCGCGTAACACTGTGATGCGACGGACTGAAGCTATGAATAATAATTTGGAAAATTTATGAAATGACAATTTAAAAGCTTGTAAGTTCCTATCACTTCAATTTGATGAATCCACAGATATTAGTGACATTGTACAGTTATGTCTTTTTGTGAGAATGGTTTTCGAAGATATGACTTTAAAAGAAGAATTAACTATAATTCCATTGAAAGGACAAACGAGGGGACAAGATATCTACAATTCATTTAAAAACTTGCCGCCCAACCTGTCTAGTGGTTATCGTACCTGACTACAGATGGGTGGGACCTGGGTTCGAATCCTGGCTCGGGCATGGACGTACTTTCTCTCTCTTAATAGTCTTTGTCCTTTCTTTATGTGTGTGTGAATGGTTGCCTACCCTATAAATGGGTACCTAGGGCATTTGTGTACTGAGGAAGTCCACACCAAATATGGTTCAATTGGAAAGGTGGAGCAGCACACCCCATATTGCCAGCCTGGCTGGCACACGACAACAACAGCATTTAAAAACTTTATTGATAAGACAGGATGTCCAATATATAAATTGGTCTCTATTACAACAGATGGAGTTCCAGCAATGGTTGGAAATCGAACTGGTTTTGTTGCCTTATGCAATGATGATGAGGAAATTCCCAGTTTTACCAGCTATCATTGCATTATACATCAACAGGTATTGTGTTCAAAAACACTAAAGTTAATGATATAATGCAAACTGTTTTTAAAACCGTCAATTCAATTCATTCAAAAAGTTTGGCCATACCTGATCTATAGGTATATAAATGCGTCATTGAGTTTGATAGCCGAGGATCACATTTTAAATTTGACTAATTGTGAATTAAAACTTTGGAAACCTCCGTTGCAAAGAAAAAATAATTATTAATCTATAAAAATTTCGAATAATTTCAAAGTCCATTTGTTGGCCTTTTAATTATTATCCGTATGTTCTTCGGCTAAAAGACAAATGAGTAAGGCTATAGGTCAGGGGTGGTTAAATTCTGAGATCCGTGGTGTACTTCACATTTAAAAAATCGAAGGCGGTCCACCAATGCCAGAGCTAAATTAACGAAACGTACATGTTTATATATTTATTTTCGGTATCAAGAAAAAATGGTATATTATGTAATTTTTCGAAAAAATATTAATATTTACAAAATAAAAAAATTACTGACGAAAATAATCAAAGTATTCATATATCAAATACTGACCATCCTATTCACTTCGTTTAGTTGAAATTTGGTATCTGCGACAAGTCATATTATCATATTGTGGCTGGTACGAGCTTATTACAATGCGCAAACATGAAATTAAATGTTCATCTCTTAAAAGCGACTTATGTTTGGTTTTTATGGCATTCATGGTTGAAAAAGCTGATTCGCAAAGATACGTCGATCCAAAGTATGATTTCAAATACAAAATCATTTTGAAAACGTTTCCTCAGAAATTAATTTTCAAAAATCAATATCGCTAGATGCTCTAGATTTAAGAAATATATCGCATCTTAATTTAATAATTTCTTCCTAGACCATGATTGATGTGGTATCTATTAAATGTCCTATTTTTTCAGATACTCCATCAATGTGGACATTTTCATTAAATGGAAATATCATAAAATTGAGAATTTCTTCCAATCTAATTAAGTCAGCGAATCTTCTTTCAAATTCTTGAAACAAAATATCTATGTGTTCGGCAAAATCTTCGAAGTCTGGGTTTAGATTATGGATGCACTCTTCCTCCATGTTTTTGAAATTTCTCACTTGATGTTTTTTTAATTGTAACGCATACCTTTTTATCGTTTCTTTGAAAGTTTTAATCGTGCTCATCATGTCTGTCTTAAACTTTTATTCTTTCCTTGTAGATTTAGATTTAAGTCGTTAAGTTTTACAATGATATTACAGAGAAAAGCTAGTTTCATGACTCGTTTCTCGTCTTCCAATCCAGTAATGTGCTCTCCTTTCTTTTGTAGAAAATTTTTTATTTCTGTTAACAGAATACTCAATCTTTTTAAAAAGGCACCATGGCTTAAGCACCTCACGTCTGTGTGCAATAAGAGATCTCCGTACTCTGATTCAGTTTCTTCCAAAAGTGCCCGAAATTGTCGTATCTGAAGACTTCTTAAACGAATCGAATTGACTATTTTAAAAGCAATTTGCGTTATAGCATTAGACTTAAGAGTTTTTGAACACAATACCTGTAGATGGATAATGCAATGATAACTGGGAATTTCTTCATCATTATTGCACAAGATAATAAAACCAATTCAATTCCCGACCATTGCTGCAGCTCCATCTGTTGTAATAGAGACCAATTTATATATTGGAAATCCTGTCTTATCAATAAAGTTTTTAAATGAATTCTAGATATCGTCGCCTCTCGCTTGTTCTTTCAATGGAATTATATTTGATAACTCTTCTTTTGAAGTCAAATTTTCGAAAACCATTCTCACAAAAATGCATAACTGTGCAATTTCACTAATATCCATGGATTCATCAAATTAAACTGATAGGAACTTGCAAGCTTTTAAATAGTCATTTAATAAATACTCCAAATTTTCATTCACAGCTTCAGTCCGTCGCATCACAGTTTTACGCGACAAAGAAATATTATTTATTGACAATATTATTTCAGATTTGTTTTTGATGTGATGTGATCACTTATTGAATGATATATCTATCAACATTGTCACACCAGATGTTATGATAGTATGTCATTCGAGCAGCATATTGCTGTAATAATGAAATAAGCAGCTGATCTCTCTGCCTTTACAAATGACACGGTATACCGTGTCAAGGAGAATTCTCCTTAATTCAGATATTTAGAGAATTAAGAATAGAAAAATAAAAAATATTTATACAAAAGATTTTTTTGCCTATTTTGATGATTTAGGATATTTAGACTGCAACGTTATTAGTTTCATAATAGTAATTTCTAAATAATTTGTAACTTTTTCATATTTAATATGGAACTATATCAACTAATAATTACGATTTTTTTTCTTAATTTTTAATATATGAATGCTCATAGATATTAATTGAGAAAAGTAATAAATAAATCATTTTATTATTTTTCTCACAGCATTTTTTAAAATCATTAATCTAAATACAAGTATCATCTAAAGCCAAACAAACTTTTATATGACTTTTTGGTTTTATTCAGATAAAATTCTAGGAAATTTTGTGGGTTGTGTCTTTAGAGCTTGGAAGCAGACTTAAGAAAAAAAAATTTCAGAATTGATAAAACTTTAAGAAATGAGAAGATATCTCCACTATTTTAAATGTTCCCCCCCCCCCAAAATTTCACTGAAATTTTCCAAATTATCTAATCTTACATATTTTATGATGTAATGTATTTTTCATAGCATATTATGAGATAAATTTAAAATGAGAAATATGTCTCTTAGTATGTTTATAGGTTTTCAATTTTTATGTTCTTTAATTTTACGATTTACTTACCAGTGAAATAACGAGCAGTCTCAAAGTGTCAGTATATTGCTTTAAAATACTGGCTCAGATAAAAAAAATAATTAAAAAATCACTTATAAATTTAGTTCAATAGGAAAAAACGTTAATTTTTTCATCAAAAACTAAAAAAAATAGTTTCTTAAATGTTTCCAAAGAACACTTTTGTCGCTTTTCTGTACATGTATATATATCTTTCTTGGTGTTTCTTTCAGTTTTCTCCAAAAGATAGTTTTTGAATTGCTCCATTTTGAATTGCCTTTGCAATAGAAGCAAATATGCACCAATTACAAACTGACTAATGAAATTTTTAAACGTTTCAATTTATGTAATTCTCAAAATACAGGCCTTTACTAATCACGTGACTTAGAATTTTATGTCACTCTGTTTAATTTATTCGATATATATACATTTTTTATTGATATTGATTCTGTTTTACATTTCGCAAATCATTTCATGAACTACTTTTGACATTATTACGCATTCCCTTCCTCCTCTGCAGTTCCCAAAGTAAACTTGTTTATTTGAGTACAAGAGTAATCGCTATCGTTGATCTGTATTGTGATAACAAGTTTCACTTTCGTGTACCGTTTGTTTCTTGCAAGTTTATAATTAACATTGTATTGATTTATATAAAATTTAAAGATGACTAGAAGATTACAAACTGTTGCTGCTGTTACTTGTATGAAACTGTTGCTTCTCCTGTTTAATGTCATATTTTGGGTAAGTTATGAACGTCATTCACTTCTTTATTAATTGACGCAACTTTAACAGCTGTGATTATTTATGCACTTCCGAATTTAAATTACTAACGATATTAGATAATTTTTGGAATTCATTTATTCTTATTAGTTGCCATTTTAATTGTTTCAAATAATTAATTACATTGATTGGGATTTTATTGTTCAATAATCGTTTCATATTGCGAAAAATAGTACTTGTGAACAGGAAAATACGTGAATGACACATTTATAAAAATAACATAAATGATCAGTTTTGTGTTTTTTCTTTTTATTATTATTTTGTGTATAGAACTTAATCATATTTTTTTTTAATTTATTTTGATATCATTTTAAATCTTTGATAGTTAATAAGTTGCTAAATTGCAGAAAACATACGGAAGAGTAATTTTAATTCGGAGAGAGTGTTTCTGTATTGCTATGTAGTATAAATCTTGTACCAAATTTGTATCTTTTCAATCACTTTTTGAACTGGTATTAAACTTTGATTAATAATTTTTTTGCAAATAAATTTTTAAGGAATAAATACTTTTAATTTTTTATGTAATACTTAATGAAACATTTGACTATAGAAAGGATTTTGAAATAAATAATTTTATTTGTTCTTAACAGAGGTATTAACAAAATATTTTTTGTAATTTGAAGAAAATATATGTTCAGCATGGGTTTATACAAGTTACCTTTCATATTAAAAAATAAAAATTAAATAAAGTATTTAAAATATCTATTTTTGAATTAAAATGTAAATTGTGTTGAATCTCTAAGCTGTTATACTGTCAGAATTTTTTAGAATGATTCATAAAATTTGAGACTAATTTATTGATAGAGTTAATTTTTAATAAATTTTTTTGTAATCTTATTTTAAAATTTTCCGAAATATATGAAAGTAAACTTTTCAAATGTATATTTGTTAACTATATATGATGAAGTTTCTGTCTATATAAGTAATAACTGAATTAGGTTTTTTTTTTATAATTTTACTTTACAGGTAGCTGGTATAATTCTTTTAGCTTTTGGATTATGGATGAAATTATCTTTGCATTATCTTTTTGATCTTTCTGATGACTATAATGATGCGGTTCCATATATCTTTATTGGTACTGGTGCAGTAATTGTCGTTGTAGGTCTTTTTGCCTGTTGCTGTACTGTCAAAGGACAACCGTTTTTGCTTTATGTGGTAATGTATAATTTTTGATTTAATTAACATAGAATTCAAGTTTATTTATTAATTTTTTTAATGGATCTTTTGAACAAAAAGGAATTTTAAAGAAAAAACATGTAATGTCAGAATGAATTTTACAAACGTGTATAGTATATCAAAAAACAGTTTTTTATTTTAGTCCTAAATATTTCTTAAATAAAAAAAGTCTTATTATTTTAGTCATGCCAAAACCAGTTTATAAAATTTAAAAGTTTGTTTTACTAATTAAAGACTTTATCTTTTTATCTATTGAACCAGTACTGTGTAAAAATTGTTGACAACTTGAAAATTGTTGCCTTATTTTAATAAAACTTCAAAAATACATACTTCATTTCACTGCATTGCAATTTTGAGAATTGAATGCATGCTTGATAATCAATAATATAAATGACTTATATATATTCAGTGTAATTTTATATTACTTTCTTCAATGGATAATTCAAATGGTTTCCTTTTTAGTAGGAATGTAATAATAAATAAAGAGATAATTCTTGATACATATTTAGTATGTAAATTCACTACTTCATTAAATTAGCTTTAACATATGTAGTTTGTATAAATATGAATGAATAGTTTCATTAAATTAATATAACTCATTTTATTTACAAGTTCCTGACAAGCTGACAGTAGAATGATTTAGTGCTTGTTTTCAGTTAAACAATTCGTGAGTTTATATTACATTTGGGCTTGGGTGTTTGTTATGGTTTGTAATAAACTCTATTTGAATTCTAGGTGGCTGATTAGTTATGTGTGGTCCAATTAGTTATTGTGTAAAAAATATTGTTGTGTAATTAAACTAATTTTGATATTTTTGGGAATTATTTTATTCATTTTCAGATCATTTAAGAATTGCTCATGTTTGTAGTGCATATTTCAGCAATTCAGTATTAAAATGAAATTCATGATATTAGTTTTTTGTTTATATTTTATTGTTTCATTTCTAATCATTTTTATAATGTTACAATGTAATATTCTTATATATAATCATTAAGGGATCTTTCTTTTTCTTAATCCAAAACTTCCCCCTTGAGTAAGCTTTCATATAATTTGTCAAAAAGTGCTTAAGGTACCTTTTATGTTAATCAGTGCAAATTTAAACAGCTCTTGTAATTCATCTTACCTAAAAGCATTTCTTATTATGCAATAAGATTTTGAATTAGTTGAGATTCTTCAAGTTTATAACTTACTTTTCAACTGAATAAAAATGCATGTTGATTAATTATTACATAGTTAGAAATTCTAAAATGAAATATTTGTTTTATGTGAAACAATTTTAAATATACTTCCTATGATGCAATTCAATGTCATTTTCTTGGGGGAAAAATTAGTTAAATATTAAGGACTGGAAATCAGATCAGATGCATAAGAACTGTACATTACAAAAATATGAATTTATATTGTTATAAAATTAAATAACTAGTCTTAATGTCAATTGGAATCCTGTTGAAGTTTTAGTTATTAATACTTTTTTTTGTGGCAAATAACTTTAAACTGATACTGAAATAAATGTTTTTATTATAGGTGCATAATAAATGTCTTACATTTTTAAATACCAAATCATTTGTTAATGTTTCTCCCATCTAAGAATTGCAGTAGACCTTTATTTCTTGATAAAAGTTTTCTCAAACAAAATATGTATTTTCATTTATATTGAAAAAGAAAAAAAGATTGCAATTATAAATTTAATCTAATCAGATTTTTGTGTAACATCCATTGTTCTTGATTTTTAACTTTTTTTTATAAAGTCAATTGTTATGGAAAACAAGAATTCCTTGTAACATATTCACATTTAATATTGTTTTGTTGAAATGACTTATAAAAATCAATTTAGGAGTTTAATTAAGTTTTTTTAATATGTTTTGAAAAACCTTTTTTTTTGGCATAACTTATGTTTTTTATTTAAAAAAATTTCTTTAATTGAAGGGATATCTGAATGGGTTTGTTTTGAAAGCAAAGTTCTTAGTTTAGTTTGATAAATTTAATTTAAATTTATAAATTACATTGGAATTATAATTAAAATAATATAAAAAATGTTCCTCTTTGCAATAAATGTTTGTAAATAATTTGTGATAATTAAAAGTGCTTACAAACATTTGAAGTTATTTACAAACCTGAAGTTAGTTAATTAAGACAATTTAGAAAAGTAATCATAGAGGAAGTTAAGGCTAGTAAGAAAAATAATCTTAGTTTTAATCTTATTAAGAAGTAAGCCCTTATGATTGTTTTTTAAATAAGCCATTTTAATATAAGCTTTGCATTTGGCTTGTCTGAACTTTCATTAAATTTCAAAATCATTGAAATATGTAAGATTTATTTTTTAAACTTGAGAAAGCATCTCTTCATATGCAAAAAATTCATTGTTTTATATAAGTAAGTTATAATTGAGCAATTACATTTGTAATTTTTGCATGTAAAATGAAAACACTGCATATATAAACATATTTTTTCTTAAAGTTGATAAACTCATTATATTAAAAGTCATAGATTTGATTCATACTTATATTTATAGTAAAAAATTTCTGATTCTGCATTTTAATTTTATTATGTATGTATTGTTTATCAATCGTCTTAACTTTGTACTTTTTTCTTAAGTGTTTTATGGAAAGGTTATTAAAATCCAAATAAAATCACAGAAAAATGACCATGTTAGAGATGTTTTTATAAATGTAATTTTACTGACCATATTTATTATTTTATGCAAATAAGTATATAGTAATGTATTTTTTTAGCTGGCAGTTTTCTTAAGTGTGGTATTTGTATGTGAAATTGCTGCTGCTATTTCTGGGTATATATATCGTCAAAAAATACAAGATGGATTTGAATCTGGATTGAATAGTAGTATTGCTCAGTATGGTTATGGAAGAATCAGAGACAGAGATATAGATAATCTTCAAACATACGTTAGTAATTTGTGATGTTAAACAATTTTTTTTAAATAGAGCTTATTTTATCAAGAGCACTTAAAATTTGTTTTAACTTTAGATGTTTCTAGAGTATTATAACTTGTTCCAAACATTACAAAATTGTGTGTATTGTACATTTTTTAATTTTAGGAAGTGAAACTTTTATTATGAAAGTTTTTATACAATCTTAAATGATTTAGTCTTCATTTATATTTGGAGCATTATTTTTTTCAAAATACTTTCAAGTTACCAATTATTTTCTCTAGAACTATTTACTTGTATTTATAATTTTATATATTTCTTTGCTAATATAATTTTGTCTCAATTATTGAAAATAAATGAATATTTTTAAAATTGTTCTAAATATATTGCATTAATATTCTTATTAAACTTAAATTGTAATTTAAAAAAATAATAAATAAAGTTATATAAAAAAATTAAGAATTGTGATAAAATTAACTAAATAATGTGCTGTAAATTATTTACTAAATACATTTTTTTTTTAATATTAAAATTTACATGGAAATTTATATAGCTATGAACTTAAAAATACTGGATATAAAAATTATTTTGATACTTTAATTTCACTAAAAAAATTATGCTAGCTGAAGTTTAGAAAATACTTTTATTTTGTAATGAAAAACCTTAGCATTTATTATTTTATCTTGATTTATTTAAAGTTTCTATGTAATGTTAGTTAATTTTAATAACACTATGAAAAAAATGTTTTTTTTTTTTTTTTTTTTAATTTTTGGCGCAGCATGTCCTTTTTGGACCTTGCACTACAAAACTCAACCAACCAAACCAAACCATGAAAAAATGTTTGCATTTATTTTATGAATTATATTTCAGTTTTCAAATAAAATTAAGTAAAATATAACAGGACTTTTTTAGTTTATGCTTTTTAAAAGAATAGCATTAAAATATCTATAGTGGAAATTAAAATAACATGGAATTAATATGATGTATGAAAAATATTTAAAGTTTTGAGACAAAGTTTATTTAAAGTTTAAAATTTCAAGCCTAAGTATTTGACTTGCAATTTAACCAAGCCAAGTAATCATTTTTAGTATTTTCTTAGATGTATCTTTTTATTCTTAAAAACAAATTTTGTATCTAATTCAAACTAAAAAAGTAATTTAATACTTTTCTCATATTAAACGTTTCCTATGTAATCTGGTTTTAATATAATTTGTTATTTTACTTCATCAGTTAAAATGTTGTGGTGTTCAAAACTACGAAGATTGGAACAGGAAATGGAATAACAACACAGTTCCTGTAAGTTGCTGTAAAGATAAGTCCAATTGCCACAATGCTCCAGTTGAAAATCTTTCTGAAATCTACACTGAAGTAAGTTAATGAAAAAATATTCACAATTGAAAATTATAAACTTAAGAGAAAAAAAATC
Organism: Latrodectus geometricus; assembly: GCA_026290005.1. Classification (NCBI taxonomy): domain Eukaryota; kingdom Metazoa; phylum Arthropoda; class Arachnida; order Araneae; family Theridiidae; genus Latrodectus; species Latrodectus geometricus. The sequence continues at coordinate 126,654 of JAPDSC010020156.1, read as the reverse complement.
AGCTAACTTTTCTAAAATTTAAAGAATTTGACTACTGAAAATCACTTAATGTTTTTTCTATTAAAATTCTACCTATTAAAATTATTCTACCAATTAAAATCATAGGTTGCAAATAAAATGCCTTTATTTACAACCTATATGGATGTCATTTTAAATTTGGGTAATAAAGTTCTAGAACCATTTCATTTTTAAATTTTCAGCATTTTGTCTTTAATTCTAAAATTTTAACTACTTATGTCAATAGTGCTGGCATATATATTTTCTCAACTTTTATTACTTTTTCTTGTTATTATAATTTAATGTATATCTTGAATCTATATGTTGCAGATAAATATTCAATGTAATTACTAGTTTCAAAATTAAAAATCATTTTTTATAAATGAAAACACACAAGTATAAGTATTTTCTCTTGCTATATTCATATTGTCATTGTAAAAGTCTTGTTCTTGATTTAAAATACCACTCTATTTATATATTGAAATTATTATATTCCAATTCTTGAACATAAAATTTATTTATAATTTAATATCTTGATAATATTTTTTAGTTATAAAATAAACTTAAAAATTTATAACAACTTTATAAAATACATTAACACTTAATGCAAATTTTATCCACATTGGGATACATTTTATCTTATATACTTTTTTTAAATAATACAATACTATTATACAATTATTTTATTTAAATTAATGTATGAAACTTTTATCCAGGGTTGCTATGTGAAGGTTGTTGATTTTGTGAAAAGGAATTTCGGTGCTCTATTTGGAGGAGTAGCTGGATTAGCAGTTTTCCAAGTATATACCAATACACATATTTTTGTTTAGACAAATTTTTTATTAACACACAAATACTCTTTTTTGTAAGATATAAATTATAAGAGAAACATAACTAGATCAACTTCATTGATGCAGTATTTCTATTGCAGTTACAAAGTGAAAAGTATTTTTATAAGAATACACTGATATATATTTCTTTTTGATTTTAATATAAATAAGCACTAAATAGCAAGTTAGATTTAAATTAAGTAATTTTGATGCATTTAAGTAAATTTTTTAATGTAAGATTTTTATATTTAATCTATATTAATAATATATAATAATTTTAGAGTATCTCATTCATTATGAAAAATTTGTCATTAAAAAATTAGGTCTAATAAATATTTATAGAGGCATTTTATTAGAAATATATTTTTAATGTTTATTATGCTTAGTAAATTTACTAAGTATTTTATGTTTTTTATTTTTTAAATCTTTTAGCTCTTGGGTGTGATTTTGGCGTGTTGTCTTGCAAAATATGCCGATAAAGCCAAATATGAACCAGTGGCTTAATTTCCTTGTAAGCAATTGAATTTATTAGATTTATATTTCTTTTCATATAATTGTTGAAAATTAAATAGCTTAAAAATTGTACTCAGTTTGTTTACTGATATTAAAGTATATTTTAATATTTAACAAATTATCAGATGTATTTCTTAAAACCAGTAAATTAAGCGATATATCTGACAGTTCAATTTAAAAATATGTAAACTTATGATAAAAGTGTCATGTTTCTTTTCATAAAATTAGTATTAAGCAAATTTTCAAAACTTTTATTCTATAAAATTCTTAATATAGTATTTAAATTTTAAAATGTAAAAGTTACAGATAATACTTAGTTTATCTATGTTATTACTTTGAAGTTTCTGTATTGTGTTATAAAATATTTGATAATATGCAAGATCAAGCCTAACAAATTAATTCCTTAATCAAGTTTCATTAAAAGGATAACTTTGAAAATAATTGTAAAACATTTTATGCAGAAATCTTTAGATTATTCTAATTCTGTTGAATTGTAAATTTAAATGAGGTACAAATAGAGTATTGAAAAATAAATTTCTTTTATGAATAGTTTGAGAGTTTACATTACTTGAAAATACTAAGCATTTTTCTTAAAAGAAATATAAGGAAATTTTGCTGCTTGTTAAATTAAAATGTAATTCATAAATTTAATTTGTTAATTTTTTGACATCAATGAGTAATTGCATTTAAAGATATGTAATTTTACCTATTAAAAATTTATAAAATGTTTTCATAAACTAGTGTTTAATTCTATTAACTTTATTTTCTTTCTATTTTATGATTCACACTTCATTTCATTTGTTTGAGAAATATGTAGATTATTTATACATATTTTTTCCATTTTTCTAGGTGTGGAAATAATTTTTCTCGCATGCTTTATTCTTGTTCAGCGTTTCTTCGCTTTGTGTCACAATCTCATTTAAATAAGCTTTGATGTCTTTCCCACTTCACAATATTGTAATTGTTAAGCATTTATTCTAGAGCTTTGCAAGAATTTTTATACATATCTCATTTTGAAATATTCCTTGTTAAGCTTATATTTTTTTAACTAATGAGAAACATTTATTTTGTGAAGAATAATTCAGTTATGTATGAATATAAATATTAGTCTTTTGTGTATTTTATTCTTATAAAAAAAAAATATGGTCACTGTTTTAAATATTTATTTTGCACTATTTTATTTAAATAATGAAGCATCTCTTGAATTCTGTTTCCCATTTATGTATATTTATTCTTTAAATTAGAAATGCACTTCAAAAAATTTTAAATCTATTTTAGAAATTTAACAACTGCATGCATTTAGTTTTATGTGATATTTCTTGTAATATGTGTTCTATCACAATTTTGCATGTAAATTTTAATACTATATAGTCAAGTTTAAATGAAATATTTATACTAATTCTTGGTTCTTAAAATGTTTTTCTATGTACTTAAAGATTTTATTACTATTTTAATTATTTTAATATCTTTCTAATATATGCGTTTAAAAAAATATTTTTCTATATTGTACATAAATTATAAAACAAAAAATTGAAATTACTAATGTTTTTGTTTAGTAATTTTTTTATATTTTTTTAAGAACACATCTAAATATAGACAGATTTGAAAAAAAATTAAACATCTGTAAATGTAATAATAAAATTGTCACCAATTTAATCGTATCATTAAATATTTCGATTTCGTATACAATTTAATAAACTTCTTTACCATTTGTTATTTTTAGTCTTGACTTGTATTTCAAAATTATACAATAAATTTATGCAGAGTAAAAAATGACTAATTTATTTCTCATGTGTGTACAAGTTTTTTTTCATATTAAATATGATTTTTAGAAAAATATTTTATGCAATTCTACGATTTATTTATTATATTATTAATTCTACGATTTACCAAATTGTCTAGCACAGTGCTTCAATATTTTGAGTTGTGTTGTCATATTTACATATTATAAAATATGTAAATATGGCAACACAACTCAATAAAAATCGAAGTACTGTGTTAGGCAATTTGATTTATTTCTACTTATTAAATGTTAGAAATATTAAGAATTTTTAATGATTAATTTTATGAAAAACAACTAACAATGCAAAAAATTAAAATAATTTTAAACACAGGTGTCAGAAAAAGTTTTCATAGCAAGAAGTTGAATGATAACAATAACACATCTGCTAATAACTGCAGTTCTCTTTGAAATAGTTAGTACTACAACTCTAATAACTTTAAATTCTTCTAACATATCTAATTTAGATCACAGCATTTTAGAAAACTGCTATATGTAATTACTTTTTATTTTATTTTTTTTTTATCTTACAGCATTCATATTAATTGTAAATAATACAATGGGAAGAAATTTTGGCAAAATTTGAAACTTTTAATGATTTAAGGATATGATAAAAGAAAAAAAATTGTTTTACAAAATATTTTTTTCTTATTTAATAATAATTTGCTGATAAGGTAAAATAAAACTTTAAATCACAAAACTATTGACTTTCAATGGAAAAATCTGTTCACGTTATATATACAACAAATTGATTGGGCAAAATTTATATTTGAATGAAAAATGAAATCTATACTGTTGTGATAATTCTCAATAACTTGTACCAGTGAATTTTTTTTTCAAACTTATATTATTAATTTTTAGAGAATAATTTTTTTCTTCTGTGCTAAATAAGTATTATTGTGAATTAACCACCAAATGAATTTTCATTCTAATCATTATAAGTAATTAAGTAAAATATATATATATATATAATTAAAAAAAACTTAAAACATCATTTGTAAATGGACAAGTACATACCAGCAATTTCTAAAAGACAGCCCAACTTTTTGTTTCTGATGTGATAAGTCACATATTTTAATGCCCAATCACTTAACTTCATCCTTCAGCAGTGTAAAGAACAGAATTAAGAACTTATGCAATGGAGCACCCTGTGTGCGTACCATTATCACCTTGTAACTAGTTTAGTCTTGTAAAACTAGCAGACCAAACAGAAGACCCACAAATTTGCCACTTCTAAAGAAGTCATTTTGTAGCAAAGACATCACAACAACAATCTATTTTATATGGCTTAGTGGCCATTAGTGAACATAACAGCTTCAGGTAAGTTGGGAATAAAACAAACTTTTGGTAATGAAATTGTTAACTTTCCCCAATCAGGTTGCCTTTTTAAAATGATATAATTCTTTAAACTTGGAATTTTGTTTTAACTAATTATTTTTTGTAATAAATATAAAAGTCAGTATAGTTTCTAAGCTCAAAAAACTTCTTTACTGCATGGAAAAAAATAGTTCATTAAGTATTTCTTTTTAATCTTTTTGAATAAATAAGAAAACAATTGTCCGTTAATTTTCCTTCAAAATTGCAATTGTCTATTTAATAAAAATTATTTTTTTAAACCAAAAGAAATTAATCTTTGCTTAAGACAATTTTATTAAACATGAGTTGTATACATTTGTTACTCAATTTCAGATGGTTACTGAAATTATTTTTAGAAATGGATGTTAAAAATTCAAAATTTCAGCAAAAATATATGTGCAAAATGATTTGAATTTCAATTAATGTTTTGTGCCATGTGTGTACCAAAGCAATCTAAATCCCACAACCAAACAATATGTTATGAAATATTAATTTTATATTTTCTTAGATCTTAATATTTGTTTCATAAACCTAATTGACAAATGTGATTTTGATATAATGCAGATACTCACTGATTTTATTGTACATACTGGTTAAATGTATCAACTCACGTTGCATACTATTAAAATACAATTAAAAATTCAAACTCTCTACTTTCTGATAATGAGAACCAACCAGGCTACTGTAAACTTTGTAGAGGAAGAGTGAAAGATGATTTCACTTTCTTTTACTTAACAATCGACTACGTTTTGAGTGTGACATTATACTCAGCATTTAGGATTAACATCTATCACAAGTGGCTTAGGAATGGCTCCTCTGTTGTTCTTTAGGCAGGCCGCAAATTCGTAGATGATCGCATGAGACATGTATCGAGAGACAAGCCGAAGATCTCGGGAGATTCACATGAGGCCAAATGACGTCACAAATATCTTACCTACATCAAAAATTGGGCGGAGCGCGAGACAAATCTGGATATCGAGCTGGTTTGAAATATCTGGCAACTTTTCGCGAGACAGAGCTAATTTCAATTTCCGCAGGAAAAATATACCATGTTGATATCGAGAATACAAGTTATTACAAGTTTACATTTGAAGAGGAGGAGTTAATTATAAATCTTAATAGAGGTAATAATATTTTTTTTAATATTGCAATCGGAAATGGAACCGGAAGGTAAACAATGAGAATGTAAACAAATTCTCATTGGTTTAAAATATCCATGACGTCAGATTACAACGTAACACTAAGACCTCCATAAGACGGGGTTTGTATACCATAAGACGGTGTCTCAATCAGATGGTCTACCGAGTTTGCGGCCTGCCTTATGAAGGTGCCTCTTAACTATAATTGACACTGGAAAATCCAGAGGATGATGTCACTTTTGTTGAAGCAGGGCGCTTCAATATCTATCGATTTTTTAGCTTTCCTTCTGTCCACTTACTTGCTTGTCTTTATCTGGCTCCTTATGCAAACCGATCTAGCTTTGTCCACTACTTAGCTTGTCTTGCTATGCTGTGCCTGCTGAGATGATTTTAGACACTGCACCTCTAGAAACGTGTAAAAGATTAGATATTCTGATCACACCTACTCCAGCATGATGAGCTCTTACAATTTGGCCTCTTTGAAAACCTGACAGGTTTGAAATTTTACACTTTTGAAAAAAAGTACAAGGCTTCAATAAAGCTATTACATGCTACCAAAATATTTCTATTTATTTAAAAAAAAAAAACAAAAAAACAACTAGTAGTTATTATATTTTAATACTTACAAAGCAACTTCAAAGGTATCACTTTTACTTACTTGTTACCATTTGATAATCACCTAAATATGAACAAGGCACATTATAGAAAAGTAAAACTTGAACAAAGGAATTCTTTGACAGCAGCCTCCAGAATATTACCTTATTTTTTCCATGCAAAAATAATGTTACTAACTATTAATTTCCAGAACAATTTCACATTAAAATCGTCTAAAAATTTTAAATCAGTTTATTGAAGAATAAAATACAAATTAAGTAATTTTTATTTATTATCTATAAAATGTCAAAATTATAAGGGCTTAGTTTCAACACATGTAAATTCTTTCTGAATTTTATTTTACCATCTTTAATTTTCAAAATAAAAAATTAACAAAAAATAGCTTAATCTATTTTTTGTAAAATAAATTTTAATTATTTTAGCTCTTCATATTTATATACACAAACATCAAAGCTGACTAAGATTATAATTGTATTTTTAAATACAAAACTTTGGAGCAATACAAAAGATTGTATTAAATTAACAGTTTTTCTTGCATCACCTTAATTCATTAAAGTTATTTCTGTCTCTTAAATTAAATACTGTTTACAAACTGAATTTAAAAATAACATTTAAGTAGCTCATTGAATGTATTTTTAAAATTGACACACATATGAATCATATTCATTCATTGAGCTTCAATGTGACTACTGAGATTTCAATGCTTATTATAAATAGAAATATGAAAAAAAGCTTATTTCACAAATTCAACTTTAAATATTTGTAATTCTTAACCTTTTATCTAATTGTTTTCAACATTTTCTGGATAAAACTATAAGCACTACACCAATTATTGCTAAATTATAATACTTTTCTTCTAACAAAGGAGAAACTTTTAATAAAATTTAAAATAAATTATGAATAAATCCATCAATGTGAGTAGGATTTAAAATGCATGCAAAACAATGTATTTTTTTATGATAAATAATTAAAAAATTTTAATTTATGCAATATGTATATTATGAATAGTTCTCATTTTTCAGATGAATATTTATTATGATCATTTACATAAATTACGCATGTTTTTCAAATGGAGTTTATAAAAATGAAGATATTAAAATGCAGTCACATATAAAAATAATTATTATAAAATCCTTTAATGGGTAACTGGATTTAAAGGTTCTGCTTTAATGTTTGACAAATCTAATCTTGCATCTAATTCATCATCAACTTCTCCAACAACAGCTCTAATGAAAAGAAAAGCCAAAATGCAATATTTATATTTTTAGAGTTAAAATTAATTAAAATAGTTATATGAATATATTAAAATGAAATGTGATGCAAATTTTATCTGAAACCTTAAAAATTTATACAATTTCAAATAGTTTAATAAAATGTAAGTGCATAAATTCAACATTATTCTTGTTTTAATTATGCTATAAACTACCTTATTAATTACTAAATAAAATACACTTTAATATTATTTATAGTTTTACAAACTAGTTTATGTACTTGCAAAAAATTTCTTTTGAACTCTACCTAAAATTTTTTTTGTACAAGTGTATTATTTTTACTTTTTTTTTCAACACTTACAAAATTTTATCTAAATTGAGCATTTAAAAACAAGCTAGAAAGAATTTACTTTGAATAAGCTGAAGTCATCTTGTAATTAAAGTGATTTTACAGAAAAAAAAAGAAAACTATATCAAATAAAAATTTTAATGATACTTTAGCTTAAATTTATTTTTAATTTTATAATGATCATTTATAATGATTAATAATTTGAGAAAAGAATGCTTATATCAATTTTCAAAACCCAATTCTTTAAGAACTTTAATTATATGATTCAAGTTAATGAAATTGCTGTATTTAATAATTTAAAGCAGTTTTAGTATTTATACACATTAATATTTCAAAATTGTATGTTGTGAAGTCTTTTGGAGGCTACCAAAAGTTCTTTTACTCTTCATTTTTTACAATTTTTATCAATTTAATAATATGAGAAACTGTATTAGACTTTTTTAAATAGAAAATTAAGAACATTACTAATGTGTCCTGACAATTAGCAGATATTTAACGAATTCTTTTTATCACTATAAAACAAACACAATTTTGATTTTAGGATTGAATGTAAGCATATCAAATATTTAAATCTTTGCCTATGATTAGAACTGGCATCATTTTCAATCTAAAGAATAACTAGTGTTAAATATCCAAAATTCTATGCATATTACATGCAATAATAAACGCTTTTGTTTTAAATTTTAATCTATATTATAAAATTTTTTAAAAAATTGTTCATCTACTGTAGTTAATAGGGTTTTAAATTTTAAAATGTAATTTAAACATTTACATCAAATTGAAGTTATACAGAATATTATAAGTAAATTTGGCATAAAACAGTGTATTGTCAAAGAGTGTTGTAAGATTAGTTATATCCTAGAACCCAGTACAAGTTTGGCATGATTTTTAATTTATGAATCAAGTGCTCCACATCTTATCTTACCAATTTAAATTGCATCACTTTGTGCAATGTCAGTTTCGAAAATCCTAATTGAACTTAAACTTGAGCATTGCTAACTTGCACTGTTTTAAATATTGAAATTTAGAATATTTCATTATAATTACTTACTATAGAAATATTAAATTATTAATAACTAAAAATTAATTTTCAAAAGATTACATATTGAAAAATATAATCTAAATATCATGCAGCTTACAATGGGAGATGACTAGGCAATAAAACTAAATCAGTAACATAAATATTTCTAGGAAAACTCAGATTTTAGCTAACTGGACAGTGGAGACCCTAAAAAACATCAGTGCAACGAGATCTATCCTGGAGACAACCAAGCAATAAAGCTAAATCTATAATGTAAATAATACACATTTTTATGAAAACTCAGATTTTAATTAACTGAAAAGTAGTATGCACCTTAAAAAAATGAAGACCAGTGAGCTAATTATTCAACTAGTAACACCTAGGAGCAATGTTAAATAATTGAGATAATATCTCAATTTTTCATTGTTAAGTACAGCTCAATAAAATTTTAATAGGATTATTACATGGCTATGGCTATCTAGATTATTTTTGAAAAAGTAACAGGTTTTGGTTTGTTCACCACTCAACGACCATTTTTCAGCAGATGTTGCCTAATTAGAGTGGGAAAAATTGAATTATTTTTAAGATTTTTTAAATTAAAGTACCGTATTTTCCTGTATATAATCCGCGGATTATGTGTTAAAAAAGTTCTGAATTTCGTTGTGCGTATTATACGCCGCTGCGGATTATCTGATAAAAAAACATTTTCCATCAGAAATGCTTACAAGAAAGTTTTGAAAGAAATACTCTTTATTTCATAAAATAAATAACTGTTGGTACCAGGACACACCTGAGTTATTTAAAGTACAATCGGCTTTGTGCAATTACGTTCAAAAACGAATTCGGTTCCTCTTAAAGATTTTACGGTTGTAAATTCGCTAACGCCATTTTGCAATTTGCCTTGATGTGAGCTGTTTCGTTTTGAAAATATTCAAATTCGTATATCGTTATATTGAAGCGAAAATTTTTAAGTTACACAGCAGATTTTTAATTAAAAGCTATAGCGAAAGCAAATAAAAACAATGGCGTCAAATATGTTAATGTGAAGTGAAAAACAAAACACGCGAGGTATAAAAAAATTGTATAAAATACGCAATTTGTAAATAATTCATTTCTTTCATTTAAATATTAACGAAGCAAGTATATATTAATATAAATATGTCTAACATCGTTTTAAAAGTTATTAGAAGCTAAATATCGATTAGTTTTACAAGACTCTTCTCAAAATTATCGCTTTTGATCGCTCTCATGCTTTCATCTCAAGTTTATCGCAGTTTGCGATAAACTGGATCCAGACTGATATTTTTCATAATAAATGTTTTTTTTTGTATACAATTTATTAAATTTTTAATCCAACTGTGCATTTTTTTATTTTATGTGACACCTATATTATCAGCAGTACATATTTTAGATTATTCGCCGAAAAAAAAAATTGCCGCGGATTATGCGACGCTTTTTCCCCTTTTACTCGAAAAAACGGCCGTGCGGATAATACGCCGCTGCGGATTATATACAGGAAAATACGGTAATTAGAAGGAATACTTTTGAAAGTTAAGAAATTTAATGAAAACTTATTTAGGTACATAAAGAAATTACTTATGTCAATAGATTTCTTGCAAACTTCTTTAAAACAAATATTTCAATTAAATTTCTTGGAATAATATTGGATAGCAATGAATTTAAAGGTTGCTCTTAAATTTTTTTAAAGGTATCAAAAGATAATTTTTTTTAAAAAGCATATGTGTATGTGCCAGCACTTTAATTAAAATTTTTTAAATGAAATAATTTTGTTATTTTTCAGTTATAACTCTACAATTTTTAATGAAACATGATCATTATTATTATAAGTAATTATTTTTTCATGAGGTGAATGGAATGAATTCAAAAATTGGCATTCCCCCAAATAAAACAGACAAACTCAAACTATCTTGAAAATTTAAATTTAACACAAAGCTGAAATTTCCAAGATGCTTTCCATATCATAATAAATAATATTAAAAACAAATATTAATCAAATAAGGTTTGACATTGAAAAAGAAAAGACTTATCATTTATATATATATATATATATATATATATATATATATAT
>JAPDSC010020156.1:81487-99914 GCA_026290005.1 Latrodectus geometricus | reverse complement strand
TTTTTTTATGTAACTTTTATTTAATTTAAACTACAAAACTATAAAAGAACAAGTTTTATTTAAAAATTTATTTCTTTCAGAAAATCTTAAAAATATTTTAGAGAGAAAATTCATCGAATTGAATTTTTTATTTATCATACTTTTGTTAATTTGTTCAAAACCTCATTCATAACATTTGCAACCAGTATAAATAAATGTTCTCAGAATATGTTAATACTGAAGTTCGTATAATCTTAAAGCCTTTCAATCAAAAAATTGACATATACTGATCCGAATTTTCATTACATTTCTTTTATTTTGCCAAATAGATATCTTGTTATAGCTCAGTTAAAGATGAAATGATGGTCAATATTCCTTTTATTAAAATTTAAAACAATAAAAGCAACTTATTTCAAAAAATTATTTTTATTAAATTATCAAGTGTGTTACATAGACTGTGGTGTGGTTTCGCTTGTGTCACTATTTGTGAAGAAACTTTCGCAATATTTCTTAACTGCGCTGTGTATATAGCTATCCAGGGTCCTATTAAGAGCGAAAAATCCGACGTAGCAGCGTATTTAGGTATGGGAAAATGAATTTGGTTATTTGTAAAAGTATGATATTAGTCTGGTTTTGCAGATTTCCATTTTCATTATGTGAGAAACATACCATGTCTGTTAGTTGGCTACGGTTACCTTTTCTATATGCGGATTAATTTAAACCCAGATCTATTAGTTGATTCTGAGAACTACTATAAGTTCAAGGTAAGACTGAACTTAAAATCTGATCAGTTCTATAGACTTTTTGACCTACAATATCTGAGTTTGTTGTTCTACGGTTACTTGTTGCATAAGACAAACTGGGTTTACAATTTAAAATAGATGCCAAACTAACATTCATGCCTGATGAATGAAATCGAACTTACAAGCCGTTGTACTGAATTGTAGTGATAACTCAGCTGACAGCTCAGTGTACAATCTGCGATTTTAGATATGCAAGAATTTTAAACTTCTCTGAATACGACTAAATATTCTACTTGTATAAATTTAAAATCTGTGCTCGTTTCGATAAACTAAACTGTTTTTTTTTTATATAATGCAGGAATAAATTTCTTTCTTTTTTTAAAAAAAATAAAAATAAATAAGTAAATAAATAAAAGTATATAAATAAAGGACCTGGAATATTCCTTTGTTTCTCATCTAGACAATATTCTAATCTTTAATAACTTTATAAAGTTTTCGTAATACAATTATATATTAGTGAAAACCTCCATAAGTGTTTAAATTATATTTGTGACTCCATTTCCTTTGTTAAATTTTACATTCTTCCGCTACAAAAAGAAACGTCTGCCAAACAATTTTGTTGTAAAACTTCAAAAACTGCTTTCAGTAAACCAAATAAAGTTAATTGGAGATTAGCTCCTTATATTAAATTTGGAAACCCCTTCACTCGTTTCAGCTTTACTTTTAACTCGTTAGTGTTTAATCATTTGAATACAACTTTTATCGAAATCAATTTATTTTAATGACTTTGAAAGTATTTAAATCACTAACCTTATTTTTATAAATTTAATGGAGACTAACAAAATAAATTCACTAACTTTAATAACTACACTAAAAAAGAATAAAAATTTACACTTTATAAAAGTTGTTCATATTATGTATCTTAATTACCAATCGTTATTAATGCGAAAATAAATAACAAAATATTTTAAATACTCAATATAAAATTCAATTTACAAACCCAAATTTTTCCATTCTTGTCTATCTTTTCATAAAATGACAATTTTATAAAATGACTTATTTTATAAAATGACAATTTTTTATAATACTTGCAATACAAGTCTAATATTTCAAGTACAATGAATAATTGTCTTTTCATTAGAAAAATCAGTCATAGTGTTTAGTAAGTGTGTACAACTTAAAATTTACTTCGTGATAGTGCATAACTTTGAAAACAAAATCTTCGTAAATAAGTTTAATGAAAGGCTATAGTTTAGTATCTTCTGGCACCAATTATTTAGTAATATTTTATAGTTGCTTTTAATTTGTTGCTTTAGTTAAAATTTAGTTTTATATGGTAAATCATTTTCAAGACAATTCTTCACAATTATGAAGCGTAATATTTTAATTTTGAAGCGTTTCAAGACAATTCTTCACAATTTGAAGCATGGGCTGGATAAAAATTTTATACATTGAATAACTTTTAAATCTTTACTTTTTGACATTGCTGAAGCTACATGTACTGAATAAAATGGATGTTTCTATTAATTTTGCGAAAACTTTTTTTTTAATATTATTAAAATATTTTTGATTGCGTTTGTGGTATTTAAAGCAGATCATAAAATTTTTATTTGATGAAAACAGTTATACAAAATAATCATTTAATTAAAATAGTAATATTTTAATTAAATGTGTAAATTTATATTTAATTAATACATTTTAATTAATTTTTGTGTAATATTAAATACCCATACATTTAAAATATTAATTAAATTTATTACTTCAAATAATATGTGAACATTAATTTAAAATTAATTATGTTTAATTTATAAGTAAATTGTTTCTTCAAAATTGAGTTAAAAATAATAAGTTTATAATTAATTAAATGTTTTTGAATTGATTTATAGATTATTTTAAACTAACGTTAAGAGATGGCGCTGTAATCAATTCTCTGATTTTATTCTCACAAGTCTCTTTCTTGTACTGAGGGCTTTAAAAATGATTTACTCATAGAAAATTAGCCAAAGAAATTTACTATGTGAAAATATCAAATTATATATATATATATATATTAATGAATAGTTTATAATATTTTCATTGCAATAAAAAAAGCGGAGTTTTTTTAATTGAAACTACAATAATTCGTTAGTTTGCATATATATTAAAGTAAAAAAATCATGTAATAAATAAAAATAGTTTATCGAAAAGTTTTGTTTAAAAATTATTTTTCAGTAAATAATTTTTAAAATTATTTCTTTAAAAAGTTATTTTTAAATATGTGTTGGATATAGAGAATTACCCTAGCCTACTATATTAAAATACAGCTAATATATTGTTCTTTCAGTTTAGTATTTTAGTAAATATATATTTTATTGTTCTGTGAGAAATATTCCACTTATAGGTATTAATTCATATAGAAACTTGTTTAAAATAACAATTCTAAATGTTTTCATCAATTCTTTTTTGAATAGAAATAAGTTTTATAATTTTTATTAGAAACTTAAAGAAATCAATTTAAAAATTAAAATTTTAAAAATTACTGTAATTTTGTATAGTTGAATAAAACAACAAAATTGAATTTTTTTTGTAAACTTGTCACTCTTATGCTGAGTGCTTTGGAAAAGAAATTATAGAAATGTGTTAAATGAGATTATAGAACGTGAGTCTCGTAGTAATTTAAATATATTTGTTAAAAATTTAATAAACCAAATAAAGCTAAAGTTAATATAAATGGCTACTTCATATTATTGGGAAATTCATAAAATTATGTGAATAATTTGAATGTTCACCTTACTTAACACTGAAATTCGAATATTAAGAGAAAGAAAGATTAAAAATCTATGCTAATTCGTAAAGTTGTAATTAAAATATATTTATCAAACTTCCTCCTATTTAACTCTGTTAAACGACTTACAAAAAAAAAAAAGGCTTAGGAGGTATTATTGTTTGTGCTATTGGATTTATTATTTCTTAAAAGAAAATTTAGGAACAAATTTTTGTGACTTGATTGTTGTGATGGTTCGTATTTGACAACGAGCTAAGTCATCATCTATCACTAATAAGAAGATCTCAAAATCTTAGACTGAAAAGTTATCAGGGTTTTCTGCTGGCCTGCAATAGAAGCTACAGTGGAAAATCAAACTTCTCAGTGATAAGTCTCGGTACAGATAGGCTGTGGTTGAAGATTGTTCTGAAGACTAGGGGACAGATTACACCAATAATCCTTTATAAGAATGCTCATTACTGGCTTTGATTCTGAAATAATAGTGCAGGAAGTCATTATATACAATAAGTATTCCTCATGTAATGAATGGTAAATGTTAATTTGCAACCAGTTGTACACATTTCCCTTGGACGCATTTTTCAGGACAACGCCAACAGGGCAACGCCAAATCGAATGTTGATCACTATCCTCTGAAATCTCTGCAGGGTAATCAAAATAATTATGACTTGTATCCCTTGATTTGTCTTCTATCAAGCATATTTAGGCCGTTAATAGTCGACAAAAGCGACAAAAAGTGACACTTAACAATCGAAATTTATATAGTTAAATACTTGCTCCGAATGAGAACATGCCTCGGACAATGATTGATAACCTCATGGATAGCAAAGTGAGAACGAGCGTATATTTCTTCTTATGACAAACATATTCCTTAATCAAAAAAACATATGAAGTAAAATATTTATTTTTAGTATTTTTTATTATTTAACAAATTATTAAAAGTTTGGAATTATTTTACTTATTTAAAGTTTGAAGGATTATTTTATTTAGAATATTTTGATTTTTTTCGAGTTCTAACTATTGTCTAAAGTATTATTTATAATTCTATTTTAATTTCTTTTCATTGTTTATTCATACTGAAAGATATACTATTACTTGTAATAATCTGGAGACAAATAACTTACGGTACTCTTTTCATTGTATATATATAAATACACAGAGCATTTCACACAAACTTAAGTCCTTTTTTTAATGCCCAGCTACTAAGTTTTTTACCTTTCAACACTACAAAAGGTGGAAATAAAGGCCTATTGCACTTTTTATAGTGGGGGCCCAGTAAGAGTGCCATCATGACCTAGAAAGCAGGCGGATCTTCATAATTTAGAAGCGGGGGACAAGCATATAACATGTAAACTTGACCTGCTGCTTAAATAAAGTACACAAGTGCGTGAGGTCCGAATCTAACTTTTGCTGATTGGTACATATGGAAGAGAAAAATGGACAGAAACCGATAATGAAGAGGACAATGTTTATAGAAACATATCCACAGAGATTTAATTATATGGTATTTGACAAGAATAGTATTCTTTACATTTTATTCTATCAGATATAAAAGATAATTGAATTATGTGTTAATACATACTAATTCGGATGGAATTAGGATTAGTTGGGTAACGTGTTAACTATCCTCATCATCAAAAATTATACAATTTTGAACGTATGACAAGTAACCAGATATATGTTGAAGGGATCATGGAGATTCTATATTGCCTCTTTATATGTGGTATAAAGGTTGAAAAATGAAAATTACATTAATTCTTATATAAATTACATTTTCATCTAATAATAAGGGGGTACAGTAAGCATGTAAAAGGACATATATCGAAATGCATGCATAACAAGTCAGAATTGTGTTTTCTACAGGAATTTGTGTTATTGGTGTTTGTACAGGTATTTTTTTATATGAATTTATATAGATTATGTTACAAATGCATTTTTCTTGTATAAAGAATGTGATAAATTACGAAATGTTACATTTATGTAAATTGTTTGAGAATCGAGCTAGAATTAAAAAAAATATTTGTATTCTTAATTATAATAAATTCTGAAATGGAATTGGTTTTATTCATGAATGTATAAAAGAATCTAAATTTTATTTTTATACCAGCAAATTCTAAGTTTTTTTATTTTAGGAAAAAAAAAAAAAAAAAGAGCGCAGCACATTCATACGCATCTTTTTTACATTGATACTTATGAAGCTTATATTTTTATATAAGGTATTTGAAAAAGAAAACTTTTCTCCTATAAAATACAAACGGTATTTTAAGTGACATTTTGGCGCCGAATTCGGCGACAGTTTCATTGCAACCCGTCTGCTCCAGGCGAACGATTCGTCCGTCAACAAATTTACGCTTTACTGACTGTAGCTAAAAACTATTTTTTTCTTTGGTCATCACCGGTGGTTTCAGCTTTATTTTTCGACTATTTTTGTAAATAGCCAATAGAATGGTGGCTATCTTCTGCTCACAGACATGTGGTCCCAAAACAGAAAATGGTTGATCTTTCGAAAGATGTCAAAAAAAAGAGGGAACTATTTTTTCTTTAGGAATTTCCCTCAACGATTTTATAGTTTCCTGGTTATTTTCTTCTCTTCCTGGAAAAAGAGTTCCCAATTCAGAAATCTATATTGAAAATTCCATGTTAGCTTTATGTGAACTTATAAAATTTTTGAAACATTCTATTTGGAAAGTATTTTATTAAGTTGTTAAAAAGCACATTCTTAGAAAATTTTTAAAAATAATTTATAAATCAAATGGTTATTTTTCATAGTTTAATAAAAAAATACGATAAATATGTAAATAAGCCCTACTTTTATTAATTAAATATTATGATAATTGTTTTGATAAAATTTCAATCATTTTGAAAAATCAAATTACTTGCATTAGAAACGAGTATTAAATGTAACATTTGGATGAGAATCAAATAAATGAGTAATAGTACTCACGATTTTATTTTTATTGATTAAGAGGATATACAGAAACTATATGAATTCATTAACGAATTACGACACCTAGTGATGAAAACTGTAAGTTAACAAAGTAATTTTTTGAATTTATGTTGCAAACTTTACACATAAGCAATATTCGCAAAAAGAACCGTATGCATAAATTTATTTGAATTCAAATTAATATAGAAACAGTTTTCTAAAATGTTCATTTACTTTCATTTTTAATACCATCAAAATATTCATAACTTCTGATCCATGTTCACTACGCCGCTGTTTTATTGTACAATTACGATTTGAAAAATATGCCTCATCAATAATAGTATTCCACTCATTAATTATTAATGAGTAGAATAAGAAATTTAATTTAATGTATTACTGAGAAGTTATTTCTAAATTAGTGAAATTTCTAACAGAAATAGAAATGATTTTCGAAAGCTTCTAATTTGAAATTCTATACACCGAAATTTCTTTCATTCGAAATTATTCTTTCACAATGAAAGTTTTTCAAGCAAAGTATGTTGCCACTTTATAGTACATAATTTTTACTTATTGAATCTAGGAATGAAAACTATGAATAATCACCATTATTATTGAGATTTTTCTCGATGTTACAAATTAAATGTTTTTAAAATTTTTATTGTGAGGTGTGATGATACTAGAATTTTTTATTGCGAAGTTTTCTAAATGCAGATAAGAAAACAACTTACCAAGAATATTTTACGTTCCAAATCGTTCTAATTAAACTAATCTTCATGTTCTCATTGCAACTTAAATTAATAAACTAAAAGGAAAATCCTCTATTGATTTATTGTTGATTGAATAAATAGAGAGAATTATATTGGATTTGTTTCTTCTCCTGAAAGTATGACCATGTTAAAATAATTGATTAATTTTTGGTCTGGTCTGTTTCATTAAAATTTATAATATTCTCTCAAAATTATGTAAACTTTATTTTTGACATTTAAGAAAGGACACACATGATTAAAAACAGAGCCTAATTTTTAGGTAATAATAATAAAAAAACACCAGTTTCGATAGTTCTTATCATTATTCATTATTTGGAAATGCATTTGTAATGATATTAGCTTATTAAAAAATATTTTCAAAGTTTATGGATAGACCTATTTTAAATTCTATAACTTCAACAATGTTTCATGCTAATTAGTTATAAATTAGTTTATCAGTGATTTCTCATAACAGTTAATCTGGATATCTAGTTTAAATTTCAGAAAATTTTGTTCTCAAAATAAAAATTAAAATGACAGTCTTACTTTAATTTATTTTTGTTTTATGAGAAGAATAGAACAGAAATTTAAATTAGCCTTTTAATTTTTTATTCATTGGAGCAAATTACTTATTACTTGTAATATATTTAAAATTTTGATTATTTTGAAAAATTATTTAAAGTTATCACAATAAATTGATGTTTAATAAATAACAATAAAATTCAAAAATGTAAATATGAAATTTTTAATCGACAATGAGATTGTAATTTTTTCATAATATCCGAAACATTTATGAAAATAACAGACATTTTTGCATTTAAGAAATTTTTCTTTAAAATTAGAGTAACTACACAGTTTTTCTTTTAATTTACATCTTATGAATGCTTATAATTTCAGAAATGGTATTTTAAAAATTCAATATAAAAATAGATTTTTCAAAAATTATTTGAAATAAAAATTTGATTTTAATATAAATATGTAATTTTTATAAAATCGATTGTAATGTTAATGCTATTTTTAGGTTATAACAGGTTAAAAGTTTCGATAATAAAATTTCGCAAAAAATGTTTTTGTAGATTAATTTTTTTGATTTCTTTTATTCACAATTTGTTCTGGGATAGTAAACTCAGCACCGATTCTACAAATCCTTTCTATTTCTTTTATCTATATAACTTTTATTTATTATTTATTTAAATTAATGTTTCTGATTGCATAAACCATCCCCAATATGCAATTTGTTCTCAAGCTAAAAATAATTTCTGTAATTCATTTGTCACAGAAAAATGGTGTTTAAAAATTCACATCTTATTAACTGAATATCATAATATCAGCTTATGAATGTTTAATAAGTACTTTCTAATAATTTATATTCCTTAAAAAATAATTTATTTGTTATTTGTAAAGTGAGTTATTTGTAGGAGTTAAGAAGAGTAATTTAGAGTTAAGTGTTTAATATATTCAAATTTTATGATATGGTTTGTTACCGTCACTCGCTGTGAATGATAATTTCACAAGCCTTATTGAAAAAAATTAATACATATTGCTTTTTCTATCTTTATCTGGTATTTTATACTCAAAAAATAGCTGCGTAAAAAATTGAAGTAGGCCATTAAGAATTCCTTTTTATTTCAGCATAAAAAACTTAAATATGTAATGGATAAAATTACTTTTGATGATTCATCATTATATATATATATATATATATATCGGATGTAAAAGAAAAAAATATATTTAATCTCAAATTATACATTTAACTAATTTACTGTAACTATAAAATTGATTCAAATAAATTTAAGCAATTTTGAAGAGAATTTTATCTACAACAGTTTTAAATAAATAGTAATTTCAAATGATAGGAAAACAATTGAAAAAATAAACCGTAGAGAATTTCACGTTAGAATTCGTATAGAATACAAAACATTCTAAACCATGAAAAAAATATGCAAAAAAGTTTGTGTATGTATTCTTTGAGCTCTTTTATTTTCTACTTCAACGACGAGGATAGAATTTTGTTTGTTCCTTCTCTTTGGTAGGTTTTGTTGAGAAAAATATTGACTAAAACATTGACAATATACTTTGCAGATGGCTGCATACTCACAATTGCCTCTTTGTGTAGCAGTTAACCTAGAAAAGAAGTAAGAAAAACATTATTCTCAACAAAAAAGTATTTCATTGAAGAAGGGTTAGTGGTTCTCTTGTTTCTGCATCCTCACACACGCAAAAGAAATCAAAGCAGGTGTTTGAGATGTTTGTTCCAACCACAACTTTTTATTTTTTGTAAATTATTTTTTGTCTTTCTTTTTATAAAAAAAGTTTCCATTCTAAAATAAAAAAAAATCGTTTCTTTATTAATTATTTAAGTATTTCCTGATCTATTTATTTCAAATTATAATTGAGAAACGAGATTTCATTAAAAATTCCTATAACTTTATTAATTCAATTGTTCCATGTCAGAAATTAAATATTCCATTAATAAAAGGTTTTTTTCAGACTGGTAAATGATTTTATTTTTACAAATTATATACGCCTTATATTTTTATAGTATTTTGTTATATATTAATATAGTTCTCGAAAAGTTTTGCTGCAATTAAGGAAAGGATAAATATTAGCATTCTTCAAGACCGCATATTTTAGCTTTAAAATAAAATTACTACAAAATTTTTATTAGAAGTTTTGATTATTTTGTTCTGGCAGATTTTTAATTTTTATTATGAATGCTTATAATCTATTTCTGTTACATGTTGCTCCGGTGGAAAATAATACAATAAAATATAGCTAAGTATAAATAAAATTATTATAAAATGAAATAAGTAAATTTAAATCATAATAAAATAAATTAAAATAAAATGAAATATAATTTTGTTATAATTAAGGAAATTATTCTTATTCATGTAATTTAAAATATAAAATATTTTTTATTAAGTTTTACAATTATATAAATAAGTTAAAAGTGGCTTTAATAGAATTTAAAAGTGATTCTAAATTTTGAAGTATTGCATACAGTTGATAACATATATGTAAAGTTAGAGATAAAATGAAAAATTTGACTTCTATAAAGTTAAATATATTTGTAATATTTAACTCTATAGACGAAGTTTTAAAATTGAAATTACTTTTTTTTAAGTTTTTGCTTAGGAATTACAATAATTTTCAATTTTATTTATTAAATTTCACTCATAATTACTGAATTTTATTATTGTTTGTTCAAATTCAACAAAATAAAGTTATTTGATTAAGTATATTACCGTTAATATATAACTTTAACTTCATTTCTTTATAAATATGTTCTGTTTCAAAGAAAAAATCGTCAAATATATTATAGAAATATATAATTAAATATCAGTATTTTTTGGGTTTGAAAAATCCAGTAATTTAGATTATTCGACTCGAGATTAATGATTTCCTACAAATATTTCATGACAGTTTAAATAATTCTTTAGATTATTCCTATTATTATTAAATTGGTTCATACATTTGATTATTATCAATAGCTAATTTTAAAAAGAAAGAGAGCGGCAAAATATTAAATGTTGATTGAGGTGTTGCTTGATTTTCAAATGCCTAAGAAAGTAGAAGAAAAATAATCTTGATTTATTTAAAATTCTTGATTTAACCGTATACAATGTTTCAATAAAGCATATGCAAAATATTTTTGCAATTTGATTTCAGATGAAATACAGTAAAACTAATTGAATAAAAGTTCATGTTTTTATTAGAATCTAATTAAATCACGTAGGTAAAGAAGCGCCATTTGATAGCAATATCAGCAAAATGTAATGACAAGCTATAAAAATTAGTGCAGTAAGCAACACATTCAAAGAGTTCTACTTATTTTAAAACATTTCAAACGGTGACATATTTAAGAACTTTTAGTGTAATAAATATTATGCGTCTAGTAAAAAAATTCATTTTGTTTTTTCTGATGAGGATATTAAACCTATTTAGCACTATAAATGGTGGAAGTGATGTCAATTTATATAGTTGGGCACCCAGTGGGTGTGCCATCGTTGCTCTGAAAGTGGGCGGGTCCTCGTGATTTAGGTGCAAAGACCAAGCAGAAGACCCAAACTTGGACTGCCACCCCAGAGGTATCATGTCACATGGAAGTCATTGCGACTGTGACATATTTTGCATGCCCCAGACATGACGGTTCTTCGCTTGGAATGGAATTCCAACCCATTACCTTCCGACAACGGGAGCGAACGCCTTAACCAATCAGGTTATTGCGGCCTCATTTTATACAGAAAATTGGTTTTTAAAATTTAAATAATAACTTTTTTAAAAATTTTATTTTAATTAAACTATTAGAATATCATTCTTATCCAAGCTTATTACTTTTTGTATGTATGCATGATAAGTATACATGAATTTTCTGTAAAAGTTTAAACTTGAATACAGCGTATAAAAAATTGAAAAATTTAATTTGTATACATAATCTATTGTTTTCGAGAACAAGTAATTACTTTTGAAAATAATTTTTTCTTGTAACGAAATCAACTGGATTCACTCTCTTCAAGCACAATTTCAAAATCATTAAATTGAAAATGTTTCTTTGTTTTGCATTAAACTTTACTCTTTTCAACTTAATTTTTATGAATGTATAAAAAGAATAGAACTGGATTTGAATTATAATGAAATTGCTATGGAAATGTACTAGCCACTCAAACGAATACAAAAATTATAATTTTTGAAGCCCTCAAAAAAATTTAAGCTCATTATTTGCAATCGCAAATTTTTCAAAGTTTAACTATTTTATTGATAGTCAATTTTATGACTAGACGTTTTATGCAACGATGGAATGTTTCATAAATTTTGAAACTATTGTTAAAAATGTACTAATACGTTTATGAATTATATTTTGTCTAATATCTCTTAATAATTTATTTTAGGAATTTATACTATTTTTTATATTATTTATTGATACTATTTTTTTTAAAGAAGTGATACCATTTTATACAGACCACACACTCTATACAATGTATACTTATTTTACATAAATAAAAATTGAATTTTTTGTGTTATCTTAATTATTATATTTTGTTTTCTGTGCTTCTGTAATTGCATTCTCCCAGTTTCTGTATGTACGCTTTTCATTTTGTCATCCTGTCACAATATTATATCATTGGTTATAATTAGTAAAGACTATAAAAATTACTGTTTGAGCATTTTTTACCATATTGTAAAAGTTAAAAAACATTAAAAATTTTTAGTTTTTATTAAAAAATTTTTAAAAGTATATTCAATTATTGCTAAAATGTAAAAACTCAATAATATCGATAACAATATGTTGAAGTTACATTAATCTGTATTTTTTCAAAAATTTTATTCTATTTATTTTACTTTTTAAAAGAATTATTATTGTAAGAATTTTAGCTGCAAAGGTACAATTATTTTACTGAAGCTTCGAGTTACTTTACTAAATGTATATGTCATTTAATTATTTTTTTAAAATAACGTCCTTTAAAATCAAAGAAAAGCTAAAAAAAACATTTTCAAAGAAGTATTGAATACCGAGCAAACAATTGGATTTTCCACCATGAAAAATAACATGTCTAGAACTATTATTCAAGCCTAAAATGGCGATGGCGGCTAAAGTTACTAAAAAATAAATGGTCATTTCATATTTTTCCTTTAGATCTACTCTTTCTAAGCCAAGACGCAAAGTTTTCGCCAAACATGGCTGACAAAACAAAGAAAAAAAATTATTGGTTTTCGCCAAAAGATAATATTTCCGCCAGAATGGCCATCTCGAATTCAAGACAGAGGAAGGAAAAGGGAAAAGTCACCATCGAGTATCAAACAAAAGAATAAGAATCCATCCAGCCGTTTATAAATACGCCAAGATTCCCACTGAAGAGCAAAGTAAGAAAAAAAAGTGTCTGCCAAGTCTGGCTTCCTCGGGGAATTATGACGGAGATCATCCTCAATTTACGACAGATCGGCTTCGACTCCATCCTTTTTAAATGCTTTCAGAAGACTTTTGATGGTTTCTGGCTGAGAAAAAATAAAAGACTAAGATCGGCAGAAGGGATCTTTGGAGGAGACTCCTTTTGATGTTCCCGTTGATCTATTTCTGTTAAGTCCCTGTTCTACTTTGATCATAAATTGGAGATAAATTGTTACAGGTTGTGTATGACTGTACTAAGGAAAATGGTTCATGTCACGTATACTTTTTAATTGTAAGATATAACATTGTTATTTCTGTCAACAATGAAATTTTATATTAAAAAATTCAAATTCCAAATTTTTTGTTAAAAATTCTTGAATTTTTTTAAAAAAAGTATTTAAATAAATTAAAAAATTAACATTAAAAAGTTAAAACACTAAAAGACTAAAAAGTTGTTTAATTAACATGTGTTAAGAAGCATTCTTTAGTATATATTATGTTTATTTAAATAAAATATTTATTTTAAAAAAATATTCATATAATTCAGTGCTTAATTCACACAAACATAAATTAAGTTGTTCAGGCAAATAGTTATTTGACGGATCTGATTACATTCTAAAAGTAAATATTTTTTTTCTTAAGAAAACATTAATATTATGACATAAATATAATGAAAAAAAATGTCTTTTGAAATTCTTTATTGCTTTATTATACAAACTACAAACTGTTCCATGCATGTAACAATAGCAATTTATAAATTAAAAAACTGAATTCAAGATTTGGGCAATAAAAACTATCCAAACCTTGAATTCAAAATAAACAACTATTAAATTCCAAATTGACAAATATTATTACTAACTGAAGAAGTAGTAACTTAGCAGAAGCAACTAACCATTTAGTAACTTAGCTAAAGAAGAATTTAAAAATCTACATACAACATCTTTTGAGCCATTCTTCAGAAATAAATAAAAGAAATTAAGTAGGAAAAAATTAGTAAAATATCTTAAACTTCATTTTTGTTGTTACAAAAATCCGTAAGTTGGATTAAGAGAAACAAAATATCCACAAACTATGGACTTATGCCACAATATTCTCTATCACTCTGATACAAAAAGCTGACCATTAGCTTTTAATATGGTTGGCCCAAGGAGACTAATAGAAGACCTACTGTTTATGATAGGTTGACTTCAGAGTTTTACGGCTGCATCGAGTGGCTGACACTTTTCCTTCAGTTTTATGATTTAGCACGAACTGCGCAGTCCTAAATCTAGAGCCACTGTCTGACAAACGAATAAGGGACATAAATTTCGGCTGTTCCAAGATAATAAAATCCTTATCTATATCACTCAGAGGTGCGTCTTCACTTATATATAGTTGGCACCCTTAACTTATAGATTGGCTGCATTTTTCAGTAATGGAGTGAAATTGAAGAATAAGTTTTCTTTGATTGCCACGGGGTATTGGCAAACAGTTGAATTTATGTACCCCAATTTATGAGTATTCAATTAGAAAATAATATGCAACAGTGTTTGTTTAATTTTTTGGTAATGTACTGTAAAAA
Organism: Latrodectus geometricus; assembly: GCA_026290005.1. Taxonomy (NCBI): domain Eukaryota; kingdom Metazoa; phylum Arthropoda; class Arachnida; order Araneae; family Theridiidae; genus Latrodectus; species Latrodectus geometricus. The sequence goes on along the minus strand of JAPDSC010020156.1, from coordinate 85,311 downwards.
AGTAACTGAAAATTAATTTTATTTATCTCCAGATATTTTTAAAGTATTAAAATGCAGGTTTTCAAAGATAATAATAATTTATTTCGAAGAGTTTTTATAATTACTGTAATTTATAAAATACTTATGTATAAGAACCAATATGATATGGATAAAAGGAATATCAGTTTTCATACCAAAATTATGCTCATAAGATTAATAATTAAAATAAAAAATAATAAAAAGTAACTCCACACTTGTAAGTTCCACACATGTGCAGTAGTTTAAGAAAATTATTTTATCCATGGAAATAAAAAAAGTGTTGAAAACTCTTAGTTTTTTAATAAAGAAGTAAACAAAAAGAAATCACAAATTATTTTCTTTCAAAATTTAGAGTGATGAGTTTGCGAAAAAATTCATAATTCATTGTAAAATATTGAATATTTGAATTAGAAAATTAAATTTATATCGCTTAAAATTTAATCAAACTAATATTCTTAAAGCAATCTATAAAAGTTAAAAATTGAGTAAAATATGTACAAGAAGGGAAAAACCGAATTTTTGTATTGGAAGTAAAGAAAGCAATAAAAAAAATCCCAAACTGCTTTCATCTAGAACATCAATTTGAAAGAACAATTATAAAATTTTCTAATAAAATAATTAAAAAACACAATGCACTTTTTAAATTTTTAGATACCTGAAAAAATTACTAATTGATAATATTTCCATAATTCTATCAGTAAGTTTTTTTATAATTTTTTTTAGAACTCATTTGAATTAAAATGTTTCTAATTCATAAAAAATAATTAATTTTTTACCATGATTAGAACGTGTGCTGTCTATCCTTAAGTACATATGGATATGATCTAACTTAATCTCTTAATTAAGCGATGTCATGGTAACAGGGTCCTTATTTGAAAAGTGGGATGATATTTTTTCCCTATATGGTTATGTTTGACAGATATTTCTTAGGATATCTGAGAAAATGATATTTACTTTCCATTGCATTATTTAAAATTAATAAAAAATAACTCCTTAAGATTTCCTTAATTTGAAGAGTGAGATTTTTAATGTAATAATATTTTTTGATAAAAGTCATTATTTTTAAGTTGTAAAACTGTTATTCTCATCAATTTAGAATCAAATGAACTGTTATTATATGTACTTGTCAGTTGGCGCAAAGAGTGAAAAGCGAATCCTTACAAAAAGAGTTTGACACTATTTAATACTGATTGTATTGACATAAAAATTATGGTTCTCAATATATTTCTTCTGTTTCTTCAATTTATAACTTGCAACTTACTCCAAAGGGAATAGCTTCGTTTTAAATTTTCTAAGCTGGAAGTTTTACTTCCAGCTTAGAAAATTTAATTTAATTTTTAAACGGAATTTAAGTTTTACTTAAATTCCGTTTTCGAACTGTTAAAGGAATTACTCAAAAATAAATTCTTGTTGGTAAGCTAAAAATTATCTTAAAATAAATTTCAAACTATTTATCTATTATTGAATGAGTGTTGCTCTGGCTTTCTTAATAATTTGAATTTTTTTCTTTCTATTTTAATCATATTCTATCAAGCGTTTTATGTCTATAATTCTGAAAATTGTTTACAATTTGTTAAATAATATGAAGCAAAAACTATCTTCTTTCTATTTTATTATCGAATAGTATAAGATGGATTTCGTTGTTAGAAAATATGGTACTTGCGTATTAACGCCACGGCAGAAGTTGCGCTGATGCTCCAATAAAGAGCAACCCTGTTGTTTGCACACAGTCATCTTTTGGATTGTGTTGGTGTTTGCTGATTTTTTGCCTTGTTGACGCTATGAAAATGCGTCTTTGGGATTTTACCAGAGACGAAAAACATGAAAACAGAAGAAGATACAATTTTATTTTTTCAGGAGCAAAACAGTTAAAAAAAATCGAAAATTTTACAATTTGCATGTTATGAAACTTTATTTTAATAAACGTTTTTTTGGAAACTTAATTTAAAACTATGTGATCAGCGAATGAGAATTAGAAAAGGTTTAAAAGTAGCAGAATTCCATTTTGTTTAGCTTTGAGATTCATATACAGCTGATGCGACGAGTTGATGTGGATTAAATTTTGTGAAAAGCAACATGATTTATCGAGTAAAACTGTTATAGATTGGAACAATTACATGAATGAATTATGTGTTTTGTATATGGAAAATAAACCAAACAAGATGATAGGTGCACCAGATTCCATTGTGGAAATTCATAAAAGTTTGTTTATTAAGCGTAAAAATAATTGTGGTCAAGTATTACCCGAACAATGTGTGTTTAGTGGTATATGTAGAGAAAAAAAAAAGAGATTCGTTTTCTGTCACTGTTCTTAATATAACTGGCTCTACCATTCTTGATAAAATTATTGAAAATATTGCAGATGGTAGCACAATTTATTCATTTGGAACGCTTACCAAACAAATAGCATAGAAAAAGAAAGATTCCTACATGCTAAAGTTAATCATAAATACAATTTTATTGATCTTGATACAGGAGTTCATACACCAACGGTTGAGAAAATGTGGAGGAGTGCTATATGAAGGAACAGGAGACATAGGAAGACAACGAGATATCATTTAGAATCTTATTTAGAATAGTTCATATGGCAACAGCATTAGGTCAAAGAAAATAAAGACTGTTTAAAATCTATGTTAAACTCTATAACGACCCATTTTCCACCGAAATCCTATTGACTACTTTGATTTTAAATAAAGTGTCTTATAACTTATGCAAACATTTGAGGTGTAGATTGGCGGTACTTAAATTGCCCATTCTGCAGCTGCTATGGCATTAATACGTAAGTATCATTTTATATATACTGAATATACTTTTGTTATTTTAAGAATTTTAATTATTTTTTTTAGTTTATCTCATACTTCTTAAAATAATAGGTGTAATTATTAATCTTGTTCGCTTTTGTTAAGCGACCAATTTTCAAGACAAGATAATGGAACAAAAGTAACTTTGAAATACAAGGAGAAAAAAAAAACTTCGGACAAGAAAATTACTCAGAATAAATTGCTTTCATTTTTATTTTGAAAAATAAATGAAGTCCTAGAAGCCATAGATATGCAAAGCCATGTATGAGCATATTTATTAAAATAATTTTTAGTGCTTCTATAAGCCCACTTTTAAGGAACAGCTATTTTGTTCAGAATTCAAAATAATTTATGAACATGATTAAAAATAAATATTATGGAGCATAAAATCCATTGTGTTTCATTAATAAATTATTTTTATTGATAAAAATTTCTAAAATATTTTAATTTTCAGTTCATAAAAGCAAAGAAATATTAGCAAACACATTATTGTAAAAAAAGAATATTATTTCCAAAAAATAATTTAATAGTGTGATCAATGAAGTATAGAATAAAATTTGGGTGGATTATAAATATTTTTTTATTATTTGCCTTTAGCGCAAAAAAATTAATATTAATGTTTTTTTTTTTTTAAAAATTTATGTTTTCTGTATTTTTATAAAGAAAATTTGAAGGAAGTTTATAGCTTATTACTTTAATAGAGCATATTTACATTAATAGTTTGTTATGTTTAACAAAAGAAATAGAATTTTCTTTCACCTAAAATATTTCAATATATAAACAGTTAAGTACAGAAATTATTTCTAAATATCTTTCCAACAGCTTAATTTAAAAAACAATTATCAAAATTTAACTGCTTAGTTAAAATGTTTTTTTTTTAACTGCTTTTCAATTAATTGAAAAATGAATTCTTTCATCATCTAATATAGCTGGTTATGTCTGTTGGAACAATGGCTACATATATATATATATATATATATATATATATATATATATATATATATA
>JAPDSC010020156.1:56573-78718 GCA_026290005.1 Latrodectus geometricus | reverse complement strand
ATATATATGAGTAATTTAACATTTCCTTTTTATGCAACAATCACTATAAAAAAATGGCTTTTTTGTTGAATCTAAATCACTAAACATTTTCATAAATGGTTTGTAATTCACCTTAAACTATGAATCTTTACGAAGTCTATAGTGGCCTGGTTGGTTAGAGCGTTATCGGAAGTGAGTTCGAATCCCGACCTAACCAAACACATGTCGTGTTCACTATTGTAACTGGGACACGTAAGATAAATATTGCCACCATTGTCTACCATGTGAAAGGATACTTGTGGAGATGGTATACTCAGTCTGGAGAACTTTTACTTGGTTCCTGATTCTAAATTACTAAAGACTTTCTTGGTCACGATGACACGATTACTAGGTGTTCTAATATATAAAGTGCTATCACTTCCACTTACACTTCTAAAGCTGAAATCTGGAAATCTTAGTTTCCGCATATTAAATATAAATCTTTATGATTTTAAAATTAGCTAACTGAAAATTAATAATGTACATATTTTTTGCTGAAATAATTTTATCAAGATATGAAATAGAAAATTTCACATTTTGTAGTGATGGAATAGGTAATATTTCGATTACAATCTACTAATCATTGTATTAAAAATTATATTATTATGCATTGTATCAATACTTATTTATCCTATAATACATAAAAATGAACAATAGAAGAACTGATGACATGTAAAGTTCTATTGATTGATCCTTAATCATTGAAAAAACTACCATTTCTGACTATTTAATATTAGAACTTATTAATATATATGACATTTATGGTTTAAAACATGAATATTTGTTTAAAATTTGCTTATAATTTTTGACCCCTTAATTTATAAAAGTTGCATTATGTAAATTTTTGAAGAAAATTTATGAGTATCAAAATGTTTCGCATTTTCCTAATTCACACTTGCAGTTCTAGCCATTCAGAGAGATATCTAAGAAGAGTACCGCTAAGATGCCTTAGTTACGCACTTAAATGCGGACAATGTCACTTTAATGAGCTTAGGGAACACTTTGAATATTCTGGAACCAGAGATTCCCTTGCAGTAAAAGTAAGGGAAATGCCAGGTTTATTGAGCGAAGCCAGTAGTAGTTTTCGAATACTGAATCCTCTCATCCTTTCGCTTACTCTGGGATCAATTTGAAGTTACTGCTTCAAACCGTTGTGTATCAGAGCTATAGCGTATACTTTATGACGTCATTAGCATTTCCACTGTTTTCTTCCGTCGTTCTCAAGTGTGTTCTGCACTATCTTCTTTACCTTTTTTTATCGCCATTTTATTGTACCTCGAAATAGAATCTTTGCGCCTCGCTCATGGAATGCACTATAGTTTGCTGAAAACTTTCCCCATTCTCAATTTCTTCATCCTAAAAAAAAAGTTCTCATTGAAAGTTGAGTTTCTGGTAGTTGAAAGTTCTATTTATCTTAGGCACAATACTAAAAAAAGTCCAATTGTTTCGTTTTTCTTATTTGTAAGCAAATATATTTATTTCAGGCATATGTTATGTATTTCTTAAGTGTTTCTAACCATTTATTTTTTATAGAGCAGCTCGCATTGTCTATCATGTTGTTCATATTTTATTTGCCAATGTATTTTGAAGAATAATTTGAATATCTAAACAAAGATTTTAGAGCCACTGTTACCAAAACTATTTACTTTTATTTATGTAACTGTATAATGAAAATGATTAAAGAATTTAAGCTTTTTCTTACTTTTATTTGTATAATTGGGATCTGGATTCAAATCTGCGATTTCACTTTATCGAGCTTTTTAAATACAAATCAGAGAATATAAATGTTTTCCTTTCTTTTAAGTTTTATAACTTTTATAAGTTATTTTCTTTAAATGCAATTAAATTTAATCAAATGATGTAATGATATTGTAATATATATTAAGATGTTTCATCAAGATGTGATTTGATGGTGCAAAATTAAAAAGATTTTCTTCCAACGCCAACATGCTTTAAATTTTTAATTGGAAATTACCTTTCAAATACAAAATTTTCCTGGCTATCTTTTCGAATAATTGAAGCAGAAACAATAAAGCATTCGTTTCTGTATCAACTTTCTCTTCAAAAAGCCAGAAACGAAAGAATTTCCCGATATTTCACTGACTGTTCTAGATTACTTATCTGATTCATTATAAACTCATGTGTGAACATTAACTATTAGATGGATTGCTTATGTTTGAATTGTATGAGTGTTCTCTTAAGCACATAAAGATTTCTCAGAAAGAAATGAATTACGTAAAATATCTTACAAAAAAAAAAAAAAAAAAAAAAAAAAAAAAGAAAGAAAACGACTAACACAGACATTTAAAATAGATAATGTTATTCTGCTCGCATTTATTTGGTCTATTATATATTACATATTGGTAAACTACTTTAGAAAAAAACACTTTAATAACTATAAATTGAATTATATAAAAATTTGGAATATATTATTTATTGTGGGACAAAATTAGTACTACTAACTTTTTAAATAAATTCATTAAATATGTTTTAAATATAATATTTCCTAATTTTTGCAGCCTTACAATTTGTGAGCTGTGTTAGCTGAATTTGAATAATTGGATTTATTAGAGGATGATCAAATCTCAGAATAATAATTTTTATTTAGTTTCCTTGATGTAAGAATTACTTATTTTTAAAATAAATGATTTTTATCTATAGAATTTCCATGAACTTTTCAAAGTAAAAATAAATTACAATTGAAAATAAAAAAATAGACAAACGACTCAATAAAAATTTCATGAACTTTTGGAGATAAAAATCACTTGATTTCGTAAAAATTATTTGTGAGTGCATAAGCAGTACTTAATACATATATTTATGTATACATTAAATACAGATTATTAGCGTCTGTTGTTAGCAGGATAAATACTAGGAAAAAGATTCCCTCAACAACAGCATGCTATAAAACTCTGAGATTCTATTTAATGACAATAAAGCCCGTATCAATTGGCAGACAATTGATTGGAAACCCTTCCGCGGTCTAGGGGGAGATTAATCAATGGTCACTGGCTGTCCGACAAGATTTGGCTTTCACAGACAAAGAAACGAGACGAGAAGTCTTAGAAGCTGATGAATGGACATAGCTTTCTCTTTCCGGAAGCCGGACATAATGCACCGGACAAGGAGCTGGACCTAACGTTCCGCGGATAAATATTTCAGTCGTACATTAGTGGAACACTTTCTTCTCTGAAGTTCTTTGGAACTCAGTTTCTCCCTGAATATTTATTTTTCTTTTTTCATCCAATGTTGTTTGGCTTTCCTTTTGGAGAAAGAAAAGAATAAATGGCAAACGAAGAATTGAAATAGATTATGACGAACAATGATTATTACCAGCATTGGTCTATTATTATTTTTTCGTACAGAAAAATTCATTCCATTTATCTTTATTTGTGAACAGAAATCGAAAAAGAAAGCTTAGAGAGAAGAAAAAAAGCGTCATTTTATAGCAAAATATATTTCAATCCTTAAGAGATGCATAAATTTCAAATGAGCATTTATTCTTGTATAAGGCACAAAATGTTATTTTCATAATCTTAATAAATATCTATAAAATGAATTTTTTAAACATTTAGATTCAAATAATTATTTAACAATTTGTACGAAGTGCCACTCGAACTATCTTATTACTAAAATGATAGTAATTGTATTTTGATTCATCAGGAATATTTTTCGGACTATAAAAATATATATTTTAATTATGTAAAAATGAAAAAAAATTAAAGAAATATTGTGAATTTAATAATGGAAGTGACGCATCTTTATTCATAATGTTTCAATTATTCTTTTTCATATTCGATCTGCTTATTTTGACAAATTATATTTGAAATAAATTTTTTTATTCAGTTTAAAAATATAATATCATTTATCTAATAAAACAAATGTAGTTTAATTCTGAATTGTAAAATCTACGCAGATATTTCATTTTATTAAATCTTATTTCCTAAGAATATATACTTTAAATTCATATAAAAATTTAAAGGAATGAAGGTGAAACCTTCTTTGGAATCAAATACTGAAGTTTCGATCGTTGACTGGAGAAAAATTATGTTGAATAATATTTAAGAACCACAATACAGAGATAAAAAACATTATAACACTATCAATCAGAATTTTTGAAAGTTATAAGTCGTAACTAAAAAATTTTCAATTTATTATCTCTATATTAAATTAAGTTGGTTACTTAAAGCATAAATAAATTTTGATGCTATATTATGCAGTAAATAATTAGGGGAAAATTTCTTAAAATAACTCATGATATAGTTTCATCATTCATTCGCTCATACTATATAGTTAAATTCATAAATCGAAAAATAAATATTTAAATAACCCAAACAAATGCAACAACGTAATATCTTAAACATTTATGTTACACATAATTTATATATATAAAATCACAATGAATTCATTTTCCCTCTAAGATTCACCCTAATTTTAAAGGCCTGTTATATTCTGAGAAATAAATTAAAATGAAAGCAGTCTTACAGAAAATAGTATTTACTTAATATTGGATCACTTTCATCATTTGCTTTAATTTTGACTTTTGAAATTTACTACTTTTCTCAAGTGATTATTCCCATGCTTGCTCAAGTTTTTTGGATAAATGATATTTGCAGTTTTAAGTTAAGCTCTAATTTTACGTTTGTGCTGCTACATTAATGGTTTTGATAAAATCAAAGTCACGTACATGGAATAATGGACCAATGATATAATTTAAGTTTTATTTTAATTTTACGGTTATATTTTGGTGAATAAGTCTCGGATTGATAATTTAAAATTAAAGTTGTTTTTATGATGTGAGGAAAAAAATATGCATATAGTGTTATGTTGAAAAGTTGGTAGCCTAATTTTAACTTTTATTCTACACAATATTAATTTATCTTTATTTCCTTTCGTCTAAAATCTAGGTGCCGTCTAAAATTTATTGTAAAAAATACTTTCCTCATAAGAAAATAGGATAAAAACGCATAAATTTTAGTGTATATTTAAATATTTATACATTGAAAATTATCATAGAATATTACAAATTAATCATTGATCATATTTTAAAATATTACTCACAATAAAACTTCTACATTATAGCTCGGGCATATAATTTGTCATCAAAGCATTATCGAATATAAGATTTTGTTCTCATTTAAGTATCTTTCTGTGCATTATACTATTGAAATATATTTCCACTCATTTTAAAAATGTAATAAATTATCAAATATCGTAAAAATAATTTAAATAGTTTGTATAAAAACTTAAACAAATTTCAGGTTTCATTAATATAATAATGTCCTTTTTTTGAAAACAGGAAAAAAGAAGATAGATAGAGTTAAAATATGAAAAATGTTTTATCACACATAGTTTTATGTGATAATAAAAAAGACCAGTGAAAGCACTCATTTCGAAATATATAAGTTGAATATTTTTCCACATTCATATTATAACATCTAAATCATACTTGATTATATGCAAATGTGTTTTAAGATTTATACGAAAAACACATTATAGGATAATCGTTATATTTAAATTACAATTAAATAAATTCGTCGAGAAAATAAGGGAGTCATAAAATAATTCGAATAATGTTCCCCACATGATTATTTTTATTGTAAAATAATGGATGAATGTTTTCCCCTTTTTAATTGATTTTAAACAAAGATAAAATTATTCCTCAGTATTTTTTCGTTCTCACGATTAATTGTAGTGGAATTAGATACAGAGTGTAAAATCATTTTCATAGAAAAAATATCCATTATTACATCCCACATTTTTGGAAGCGGATACTCGAAGTTTCTTTCCTGTTTTAACCGCCAAAGCAAAATAGTAGTAAAAAAATACAATTTTTTTTTTTAGCGGAAAGAGATGGAAAAAATGATTTTTGAAACAGATACTTGAAAAAAAAAAGTGGAAAAATATTTCTAAAATGGCTCACCAGGCGGTATTTTGTGTCGCAGTTTATAGAAAGGCATCAGTACATAGCACCAAAAATATTATACATTATATGACTCATATTTATACTCTCGACCGCAATTTCTGACGCCTTTCTTTTGGTGAAAAAATGCCTCCCAATTTCTTTTTTATTCCTTCGGTATCTTTTTGGACGATCAGCTCTTACGTCGTTTAGTATTACGGTAGCCCGACATTTTAGTGCTAATTGCCTCTTGCTTGACATTTGGTTATAAATAATATGACACGTTTTTCTTTGTAGGCGTGTGTCGGTAGCGGGTGCAGGCATTACACGGGGTATCGGTTTTACCTTCAAGATCGTTTTAAGTTCGGTATTTTTTCTCGAGACAAAGATGAAAATCATCGAAATGAAATTTATTTTTGTTTTTCTGAGCTACTTTTTCTTTTTGGGAGTAGGTGATGTAAATCATATTCTCACATGAAGAGGGCCGACGGCGCACCTTAAAACGATAAGAATTACAGCGGAATAGAAGAGATAAGAATCTTTGTCATTTCTAGTTGCTTTCGCTGCAGATTCTAATATTAGATAAAAAGGCATGGTTAATTACCAGAATGTGCAGTCGGTGAGGAATTCAGAGATATTTGATAAAATATAAAGTAACAAGCGCCAAAATGTTATTTTTAACTTCGATTCTTGTCAGGAAATATTAAGAAACAGAGTGATATTTTTCGCTTTCATTTCGAGAGCTGGGAATGAATCATTAATATTGTGAATTAAAACAATATTTTTAATTATCTTGTGATAATTTCAATTATATGTTCTGATTTAGGCGAAGTGCTTGATTTCTTACCTATAGATTATTTTCGTAATATTTACTATCCATTATTTTCAAATAGCGTTTTTAAAAGATTTAAAAAAAAAAAATCTCTTTCAAAAATACTCATCTATCTTTCAGCTTTGAAGTATTGTGCATTGAAAGGTGAAAAAATTTTAATTTATAAAAAAAACCTTTTCCTAAATAATAAAAAAACTTTTCCTAAATAGTTTGATATATTTACTTTTCATTATATACATAAATATAATCTTTTAATCATTACACTAGCATATATTCATTTAATCACTTTCTTAAATTATTATTAATTCCAAATATATACAAATTTTTATTTGTTTGAAAATAAATATTTTCAATTGATTAATTATCAGAAAAGCAAAAGTTTATCAATGTTGATATTTGTTTTAGATGTTATTCTAAATGTAATTTTAAAGCAAGATTAAAATACTCTGTTGTATAAATTAGCATAAGAAGCTGTAGTTTATAATTGGACACATTTCATATTTAATTTTACCTGAAATACGTATTACTATATTACAGTTTTTTATTGATTACCATAATTAGAATAAAGCATTTCTTTTAATAATATTATTGTTACCTGAAATAATAGTTTTCATTCCTTCCTTATTTGAATTAATAGTTTCCTTTTAATTATACAATTAATAAATTATATTTCAATTATTTGTGCTTAAAAATTCAGCAAACATTTCTGAGGAATTTAAACTTCCTTAAAATTCTTGATATTATATTATGAATGTTAAATGAATTATTCTTATTATTTATTAAAAATTCCCTACATTATGTTTTTGAAAGATTGAAGACAATATTAAATGAACGGCATTAAAAATTTTTATATTATGCTTTAAAGTTTGAAATTGGCCACATACTGTGACAAATGTAAAGAGCAAAAACTTAGAAATCATGTTCTGTTTATTCAGTAGCATTTCGTAATATAATAGTATCTGTCAGAAAATGTTGAGCAGTTTTCTCTGAAATATAAATATTTTATAGCTATGCAAAATAACTTATCTCGGTATATAACCTCATAACTCATAGCCTCTAAATCTTCCAAAAATATTGAAATTCATATACTTTCTTTCAAAATAATAAATAACTCAAATCTTTCAAACTTTCACAAAAATATAACGCTTCCATCACATTGAAGGTCGTAAATTGTCTTAAAGGTTAAAATGCAAACTTTAGTGCAATTTTTTCAGGTAGGCAATTATTGCACTTTCGAAAGGATATCAATTGTTTAACTGTTATGAAGAAATAATAGACGTGTTTCTAATACATTACAAAAATCATAACGAAATATGGCTATAGTAATTTGAATTAATTCATGTAAATGCAAGTAATTTAATGATTCCATTTGTTTTTTTTACTTGGTGAATTATTTACTTTTCGGTTATAATGTTTTTTGGTTTCGACCAGTTCATAATATAAATAAAAAGAGTTTCAATAAAACCTTATCAATAAATTTACAGTAGAAATTAAAATGTTCTCATGTTTTACATTTATTTTTTTTATACTTCATTAATGAATACAAATTCATTAATGAAGTATAAAGAAATAAATGTAAAATATGGTAAATAAATAATTAATAAATTTATATTCATTATTATGCTGACTTCCAGTTTTTATTCAAAAACGCAATTATTATCATTTTTGATAAATTTGATAATAATAATAATAATATAAACAGCAGTAATAAAATGTTAGAATACAGCAAAATCTAATTTAAGTTTAACAACATTTCAACAAGATTGTGCTCAGTTAATGAACTGATTTATATATAGACTCCCCACATATTTTAGGTTTAAGAATATTCAGTAAAAGTTCACAAATTTTGTGAAAATTAATTTAATTTTGCTTAAAACTTCTCTATTTATATATTGTTGAAATAATTTTAATTTCTAAATCTTGAAATTGTTTCTGTGAAGAATGAAAAATTACATGAGCTTTGAAAAAAATATCGCATAGAATTTATCTTAATTTTGTCAATATATAAAAATTATAATTTTTCATGAACATTAAGTCTCTGATATCTAGGGATAAGGAAGGTTTAGTTTATCTTGAAATGAAAGTCTAATAACGCCGATTCATTTAATCATTGCTTTCCCACTTTAAATATTTAATAATTTCAAAAAAAAAAAAAAAAAAAAACTTATGTATTGTTATATTATAATATAGTGGGATAATTTGTTTCACTTTTGTACTTTAATCACATGTAAAAAATTACTATTTACTCCTTCGCGTAATTTTGTCTTTTTTATAGTTTTCCAATTTTATTAAATAGATACTTTAATTTTGGAAAAGGTATTCAAAAATGAATCCTTTCCTTGATATTAACTTTTTCAAGACATTGCTTGATTTAAAATACCAAAAACAAGATAAATTTATTTTTTATTTCTGAGTTCAATTTCCTGAGTTATAGCTCAAAAGATGTATAAAATATTAAAAAAAGAGGTATTTTTCACAATTTTTCCTACAAGTTTTGTATAAGTAGCCATGTATGCAAATAAGATCATCCTAAAGAATAAAATAAGATATTAAAGATCAGTAGTATCTTAAAGAGAAATATAACAAAATGTTAAATACCAAATATGTCTAAGTGTTTTGAAATATGGTGCATTTGACTCTTAAAATTAAGAAAAGGATTTTGGGGATTACGCTGTGAAATACTGTAAATAAGCAAACAATTTTTTACGAAAATTATTAGCCAGTAAATCAAAAGTATTACAATTTATTTCCTTAAAAATTTTATATCAGACTTTATATTTCGATAATCCCTGATTTAGTAAATCAAAGATAAAAATATTAATTTGAGTTTATTATAATGGAAATAATTCTGTCTCATTATGGATGGGAGACAATATTATTTTAGGAAAAATAGTTTTTCGAGAAGATATTCTCAGAATGTTTTCGTAAAAATAGAACAAAAAGAAAATAATTGAGAATATTCTTTTTTATTTTAAGCAAATGGAAATATGTTACATTTAAAAGTTATTTTGCGGAATTTTAATTCCTTATTTACAGTAAATAAAATATTAAAACTAAATTGTTTTAGGTATAATCCCTTTTTAATGATACATTTTAATTGGGGAAAATTCTTCTGAAATCTTCAAACATGGAAATTTTAAATGTTTGGATATAAGTTATCCAATTTAGATTATAAAATTTCAATTTCAAATTTTGTTTGAAAAATTTCAATTTCAAATTTGCGAAACAGAAATTGTTAGATGATTAAATAATAGTATTTATTTAATCTTTAAAACTCTAAATGGATTTAAAAATGTTGCTTTTTTATTACAAGATAAGAAACAAAATGTAGAATAAATTTGAATTAAATATTATGTTTAAATTTTTAGAAAAGAGAATATACTGCATAATGGAAACTGCAGTTTTCCTTTTCAGATGATATAAAACATTCTTTTATTTCTAGATACATAATATTTTTTTTCGTATGGCTCACATTTTATTTGTGATTTATCTAATTACTTTCAATAATAATAGTTGTAAAAAGGATAATGTGTAAGGCAATTTTCACAATCTTATTTTACCATGGAATTAATTTAAACATTAATTTATTATATTTCTATAAAATTTGCAAAAATTTTTTAGCTTTGATTTTAGATTTTTATTACTAAGATATTTTTAGAGAAGCTTCATAATAAATAGGTATTCGAAAGAATATTCAAATGAGATATCTTCTTGGCATTTTGAAAAACAAATATTTGTAAAACTTCAATAGATCACCAATTATTTTCCGTGAACACAAATTAATACATCAGTGATAAATGTATATATGTTTAAAAGTAAGCCAGAATGCTATAATTTTAAAATGTAAAATAATCTTTAAAATCATTAATTATTAAAAAATACATTTTAAAAAGATTTGAGAAAGAAAAATACGCTCTTTGTTTTTGAATGTTTAAAAATAAATAAAATAAGTTTGAGTATTCTTTATTATTATTCAAGCTACTGGTTTTAGCTAGATCGCCAAGAAAGAAAAGCAAGTTTTTTTTTTAATCTCATGATAATGAGAAAACTTGATGATTTTATGCATTATATTTTAATTTTTACTTGTAGTTAACTCACGAACAAAAGAATATATTTTCCTCATTGATAAACATACTATTTATTTTTTAAACTTTTCCTCATATAATTAAATACTTATTTAGTTTTGAAAATTTTATTTATATACATAAAATTTTCAAAAAGTTATTCATAGTTGTATATTTAAGAAAAACTTCATCCGCAAATATTCTGATCAATGTTCCTTCAAAAGCTTATTACAACCCTTTTTATATCCCTATATGTCATTTTTCTGAGGACGTTTGCAGAATAGGCGGTCAAATATACAAAATATTTCATAAAGTATAAAGTAAATAAAAATTTTGTGCTACTTCCATGCACAGAAAATAAGTTTATGTGTGCTCATGATGGGATCGAATTATACGTCTTTTATCTGGTGCCAAAGTTAAAAATTTCCTCCAATCAACAAGCACAGTCAATAATCAACAAGATCGAATAACAGATCAATGAAATCCTAGACTTTCATAATGAATAACATACGTGGAATGACATGGCATAAATTACATATACGCTGGCCTTAGACGCATTCATGTGCAGAAGAAGCCTTGAAGCTTCCAATAATATGTGGACAAGAAACAGGTCTTTTGAGCATGATTTAGAAGTGGTAGAATGTTTAATTCTTCCCCATCTCTTGTATGCAAATGGATTAATTCCAATTATTTCATTGTGTATGATGAATTTGATAATAATAAATAATGATAAAAAGATTTTTATTTTGTACCCAGTTTAATGCAAATTAGAAATGCGTTTAAATTCTAAAATAAACAAAGGTGAGGCATAACTGAAAAAGTAATTTAAGTAGGACTGATTGATTGAACTCAGAGTGCGGCGATAGATATCACAGCTTCAATAATTTGGAGAAATACGTTTTGTGCTTGACTAAAAGTTTTCCTTCATAAAACCTTTTTAAAAATAATGATTTTATTCATCAAACCTTACCTTATTTTCCCTAGTAACATATATCATGCAACATAATTATATAATTATACAAAAACTCTTAAAGATAACTATGCAACAAAAATATCAGAAAAAGTAGTTCATTATGCTTTATTATTTTAAACAATTTTTATTCAACCTCTAAAGAACACCTGGAATTCTATACAAACACTTTATAAACTTCTATTTACGTCAAGAGAATTCACCTGGATCCCGTTAAGTGATTTTAACGCTGAGTGATGTAGAATAATTGAATAAGGAATCTTGAGAAAAGGCACTTACTTCTGTAACATCTGATTTTTGCAATATCTGGTGCTATCCTCTGATGTGTGATGATGATCATAATGGCCTTCCACCCGTTTTGGTGGTACTGGGGGAAAGGAATCTGGTGCATAGGAATTGCTATACGCAATGCATGTCTCAGCAGACACTGAAGAATTGTGAAAGGCAAATGAAGACATAGTGATAGACATGCTTAATTATTGGAATGATGCATGAGAGAAGTTGTAAATTATATTTTGTTGCTATGAGGATGAGGTGTATGTCACATAAGGAAAAGGTCAGGATTACATTACATATGGCTTATTCGCAGGACAACTACCTGTTTTTCTCTGAATTCCGTCAGTTGTATTTAAATAATTCTGAATATTTGGGGAAGCTTCTTCCCTTTCAGCAACCATTCAAAGTAGTTAAACTATGATATACACATATTAATACATTGTTTTTATTAAACTTGACTTACTGGAAGTTCAGATATTTCTATTATATTTTGATTTATTTTATATTTACAATATTCGTTTATCTACATGATTTTTTATTCCTATTTTCACAAACATTAAGGTGTACAATCATGTCGAAGTTTATGCAAATCATGGTGAAGTTTATGAAAAGAATTCTTTTGTAAATGTTATAATTAAATTTTAATACGAATATTTATTTCAAATAAAGTACAAATATTTAGTTAATATAAAAATTTCAAGTTGAATACTAGCATTTTTACTATACTGATAACTAATAACAATAGCTGTAATTAAAGAAAATGTATAACGCTGCAAATTATAATAATTATAGGCAATATTCCTTTTCATATATTAAAATCCTTTTCAAACATAAAAAAATGAGTGTATTTTCAAGAGAAATAAAATTTGAAATTATTTCTAATTATGTAATCTTTAATTTAAAAAAATACTGTAACAATAAATGAAGATAAAGACAAGATTTTAATTCATTTTATTATAAATCAACAACAATGAACCATTTCTCTTTAAATAGTTTCTTAATAATAACATTATCAACTATTATTCCTTTTTTTTGAAAATATGGTAACAAAAGTAAAATCCTTTATTTTAATTATTTATATGGGCAAAGAATAAGTAAATTTCTTCTAATCTTTGCATCCAATTCCCATTTAAAAATAATTAAAAATTTCATTATATTCAATAAAATATTTTTTACAAATCATTTATAAAAGTTGTAGAAGTTAATTAATAGAAAATAAAACGCAAAATGTAATTTTTTTCTTTTTGTATTAAAAGATATCAAAAATATGTAAAATTTTTATGCTTCTTAGTATCAAAATTTGATGGAAATTATTCTAATTGCATCAATATTAATTCTATTTTATAATTTTATTACACAATTACAAAATTTTTGTTAATTAAATTCTGTTATATCAATTGCGCTTCTTTCATCCTGGTTAAATGCAATAGTAAAGGAATAAGTTCTTTCTTTTCAAAATAAAGTTCTGTCGTTTTGAAAATGTATAGAAAACAATAAACTGTTTTTAGAGCAAAAAAAAAAAAAAAAAAAAAATGTGCTTTTATCTTGGTCAGTAAAATCGGCTCTTAAAAATTGTTTATATATTTTAGGTAGAACAAAATAAAAATTAAAATTTGAATCAAAGACAAAAAGGGGTTGATTCTCTAAAATATCCAAAAGTTTATAAATACACTTAAGACAATGAAAAAGGGCCATAAGCCCCATTGTTTACTATAAGCGGCATCATTTCTCGTAGGGCATTAATCACAACGACTTTTCTTCCCCTCATTTCCAAAGAAGAAAAGAAGCCCAAAAGCGAACCATAGAATGCTTTCTTTAGAAAAACTTCCAAAGAAAAAGAGAAGCTCGTTTAGTGTTAACCATTAGGTGGTTCAAATTATATAAAAGTAGTCATATTACTTACGGAAGGAAAAGATAAAACTCCAACCGATCGTTAAATAAAATTTTTCACAAAAGAAAAAATATAAATACCTAAAAAAATGATGGAAACCTTCAAAGGTTAAAAACACTGCAGAATTTGTTCTATCGCGACTTAATGATGTGCCTCCCCGTATTCCATGTTAATTACTTAATAGCGGAAATTTAAACCCCGTTAATTGCCGCGAGTTCTTTATAGAGAGAGGTTCACCTTATTCATTAATGCAAAAGGCGAGCTTTATCAAGAATTCGGGTCTCATATCTTTAATGTCGGGCAAAGGAAAAGACTTTTTATTCGCTGCCTCTGGGGAAAATTTATTATAATGACTCCTAGTTTTGGTTTTATCTATGAAAAATTAAAGCGAAATAAGATGACTTCCCGATTTATATTAATTATAATTTTTTTTTCACTCAGTGTATGTGATGAGTTTGGGAAATTTATTGATCTAATTAATGATATGAATAATTAGTGCAATTGTAACCACTTTTTATAGCGATGGTCGTTCTGCAAGCTTAAAAATTTGCATTTAATTTATCAAAAATCCATTTGAATTAATTTGACTCGATGATAACTTCACCTGGTATCCGACTGTATTAGCAATTTGTTGCCCTATCTGTGAAATTATTTTTCTTTTTTAAAATTATTATATGATTGATAAATATGCATTAGTTTCTCGTAAATTACTCTTGTGTTAAAAGCTTCTTTAAATTAACATACATTTAAGTTTGTTTTGTAGAAAAAAGAATTTTTTTGGAAAAATAAATAAAATATTTAAAGGCTTTTACATAGGAGAAAGTAAATGAATTGTGATAAGAGTATTAGCAATTGTTTGAAGTATTCTTAAATTTGCTTATACTTCCTGCATAAGTCATATGTAAAAAGAAAATGCTTGACTAAGCAATAAAAACAAGTGGCGAATAAATTAATAAAAATCATGAATTAAGTAAGAGACAACTATGATAATAGTGATAATCCTTAACTATTTGGACACTTAAATTGAAGAATGCTAAGAGTCAAAATAATTATCATAATTTATGATTAATTAGAAATAATTAATCTAAGTATCATAAAGGGAGGCAACATCCAATGAAAATAATTTTAACTTTTTTAGTTATAAATTAAATTACAAATAAATATAATTAAAACCAATGATTATTCCATTCATAACACTTGAGTAAGGACATATAATTTGTGAAGTTATATAGGTAAAATTTTTATTCTGTTTTCCCACCGAATTTTTGCTTGGAGTTCACTTGAGAATTAATGCACAGAATGGAATTAGAGAAATATTAAGATTTGTTCTCTAGATTATTTACAAGCTATGTTTAATTTTGATTATAGCATTTTTAATTAGTATATAACGATTAAGGTGAACACATTGTAAAGTTTCTCATGTTTTGATGTAATTAATGTAAATGATTTAATTCCATTCTGGATTTTTGTTCTTTTTTAAAGCGAGGGAATGTTTCTTTCCTTCGGGAGAGAGAGAAAATATACCGCATTAGATCTCCTTTGTTACTTCTAATATTATAATGATATTTACTATTTTTGATTTTTGGAATTGTTTTGAGTTTACGCTTTTTCCAATACGCTCCCCATCAGAAATGCATCATACATATCAGGAATATATCAAAAACGTATTGATACGCGGATTGTGTCCACATTTCAATATTTTCTTGATAAAAGGTAATTTTCTAATCTTCCATACTATGTTAGATTTGCTTTTAGTGGATCCATAAATGAGATTAACTAAAAAAGAGTTGAAAGATACTAGCGTTTTAAAGTCAAAAGCTATTAAGTATATAATAAATACCGTTATTTTCTCAAGTTGCATTTTCCTCTGAAAGCTAGATGCATTTTTTACTCTACTCCCATAGTCTAGCGAGCTTGTTTTTTCTTGTATACAAAAAAGTGTAAAATAAATGTATCTGTTCATAACAAAATCTTTCAGATTATGAATAGCAGTGAGAATTGTTATTCACACAGCTTGTTTTAATTCAAAGTTTTAATTCAATAGTGTGTTTTTTTTAACCAAACAGATGGAAACTTTTTAAGTGTAATAAGGAAAATAGAATCTGATTTTAATTAAATTTAAGAGTTCATAGTAACTGCTCTCTCTTTCATTTTTATTTTACATCCATAATTATTTCTTATTTTCAGCACTATACTGACTAAAATATGAAAGTAAATATTTTATCGGTATTAATGGATGTAAATTAATGAGGATTCGAATCGAAAGTGGAAGGTTTTTATTCCTTACATTTTATTTTATATTTTCTCGTTTCTCAATGAAATATTTCATTGTTTCTCAAATATCATTTTAAATATATAATTTTTTAAATATATTTTAATCGACATAAAATATATTTAAGAATTTATATATTAAGCATTATAAGACTAATAAATTACAGATTTTAAATATATTTTAAAATACATTTCCTTAAACATATAATTAATGGAAAACACCTTAGCTTTCATTCAAATATATATATATAATAGTTTTTGGTTAAAAAATTTTAAAATCCTATTACTAATTAACTAAATTAATGACTGATTATTAATACGCTTCAAATATTTTTAAAAACTCCAATGGAAAAAGGTGAAAATTTGAAAAAGCACTGTATACTTATTATCAACATAAGCTCTTTTCAAAGCAAAGCAAAAATATCCAAAATAGTTTTTGAGAACAAAAATGTTAGAAAATATTATAACAAGTAATTTTCTTCGGAGAAATTAATCATCACTTTATAGTAAAAGGATATTTTTCAATATGCTATTACTAAATCACTTTTTCTGCAATTGATAAATTAAAAAAATAGTTTTGATCTCAATATTTTATTTCTTACTAATTCCCAAGCTGTTGTTTCGTTATCTATCAATTAAAATTATAATGAAATTGCATTTGCTCATTCTTGTAAAATGAAGCTTATCGAGTTAAAGCAATCACCTTTTAGAGCCATGGTGACATTTTCGGTAATGATCAGGTGGGTAGATAAGCTAACGATTAATAAATCTTAGATGAGTAGATCAGATTATATCTTATAGCCCAAAGTGATTTTATCTTGTTTCTGTGTAATATTAAAAGAAATAATGAAATGAAAGATAACAGGTCCTTATCTTGCTTGTTGGAATTACTTGCTTCCGCTTATTTATTGGACAATACTGTTTACAAGAATATTTATATCGAGTCTTTTTTAAGGACTCAATTTGTCATGTTTATGCCATTAGGGTATTAGAGAGTCTGACAACTTTAAGAACTGACCATTGTTTAAGAGTTTATCGGGGAAAAGTCCATAGATGCTAACTTTTGTCGTCTCTTTATTTCGTCATCATTTTAAAGGATCACCAAGCAATGATATTATGATTTACGTAGTTAAGCTGGATGTACGAATGACTTATTTTATCTGGAAAAATCAGTTACGAGTAAAACAGTTTTAGTGATTCACTGGTGGAAAAAGAATGTAAAAGTTTAAAAAAATAGACGAAATATGATCAAATTATTATTTTTTGATATAATTGAGATGAAATAATACTTTAGATGCAGGTTTAAGCTCATGTTCAGCTTATCCATGTAGAGGTTAAATAAAAGGAATAAAAAGAACAAATTAAAAGTTCGAAAGTATAATCCATGTTAATAATAAGTATAAGTATAATCCATAATAACATGTTATCAAGTTAGACAAACTAGTATCAATCTTGATAACATGTTATTCTATGTTTTTCTATTAAAATTTTATAACTTACAAAAGTGCTTATATAGAACATGTTTAACCATGCAACTCAACAAATTATTTTAATTTGAAAAGGAAAGAGTGAAAGTTTTTTTTCTATTCCTATAAAATATTTGCAATAAATCACAGTTTTATTTTCAAATGTACATTATTTAAGGATGAGTCTATCCAGAATTTTTTCTTTTTTGCTTCCAGAGTTGAAAATAAAATTTTCTCATAATTTAATACTGTGTCAATTCATATCACATAAAACTTAATTTAAAAGATTTTGTTTCATAATTGGTATAACATACTTATATATTCTTAAGGTTTGAAAATAAAAGTTAGAAAATTAATGATGGATTTTAACTTGCTGATTAGAAGATTGGAGACACTTTAAAAATAAAATGATAAGGTATTTATTAAAGATTCTTACATACACAGATGTCTCTTGAAAATGCAGCACCAAAAAAGAAAGTCAAAACCACATGAATTTGTAAGTGTATTGTGGAAATTTTCTGTGGCTCTTGTGTAATGAGATATACTAATAATGACAATTCCACCGCAACTGCATATCATGATTATTTATAGTGCTTTTTATTAAGTATAGATAATGTAAAGATATATTGAAGTTGTGTATAAAATATGATTTTCTTGTTAGATTTTTGAATTTTCGATTTCAGTATATCTCTTAAAAATAATTTTGTTTAACATAAGTAATTTTCTAAGATTGTTTGTAGAAAGTTTCTAAGAGTTTTGATTTGGTAATTGATTATTTAAAAATTCAAGCACTGGGTCTAACATATCATGTCTAGTTCATTTCATAGAAAGCAATATTTAATAATAAATTAATGTTTATACTATATGAAGTATCTAAAATAAATTTGGCTTTGATATTATTTGTTCTTAGTGTTGTACATTCAACAACTAACCGTATTTTTAGCTACAATCAATTCAGTATTAAATAATTGAATAGTTAGCAGGTTTTAATCATTAATTTTCCCTGCCTTTTAATCATAAATGGAAGAGGAGTAGAAATATCGTAACTAAATCCAATATATTTATTATAAGCTTTGAAGAAAGAAAAACATCATGGCATATAGTATATTTTTATCTATTCTGAGCTGAATAGGAATTTTTACATCATAGGGAATTCAGATCAACTGATCCACAACAATTCCTTCAAGTTTTATAGCGATATTTTGAATTAAAAAAAACACAAATTATTGACATAAACTATATATTCCAAGTTCTTTGAAATAAAATAGTGCCTTTAAATAGTGATAAAACAATTAAAAATCAAAACGATAGAACTGCTTAAAGACACAAGAAAAACTTAACACAAATTAAATTATTATACAATTTCCGGGCTGGAATTAGCAAACAGAGATCAAACCACCAAATTATTTGTTTACAATTTATGATCAGTAAACACCAGGGAAAAAAATAATTTGATCTATTTTTGTGGAAAATTTGAGTGATGGAAACAGTCAAATAAGTTGTAAATTTCCATTAAATCATTGAATGAGATAGCTGGAATTGCTATGGTAATTTTCCAAGAAAGCAAAGTTTGGTGAGTAAAAATATTCTTTGCATTTTCAAACAATTTTGTTATTTCATTTGGTTGAATAACAAAACAATTTGCATTTTGATTACTTTGTGCGTGAATAATACAAAAGAAAAATTCACATTGCAAGAAGAATTGAGTTAAAAAATCAAAGAGAAAAAAATAATTTCCAACATTCCTCACGTGCTGGACATGAGCTCGGAAATACTTCATTATCACTGGTTTGTAGTTGAAATTACTGATTTCTTTATCATTTCTTTTTTTTTTTATGAAAAAAGCTAAAGAACTATTCATTACAATGATTAAGAAATTAGTAAGGAAACTTTCTGAAATTTATTAATTAAAACCATTAAAATTTCAACTAGTATTTTAAGTACAAGATTTAACATTTTTCTAAATAATGACATGTTCATACTTTTGATTTAGTTTCTCTTGAATCGATGATGATTTTGAAGATCCCGAGAGTTAACAGTGCTTTTGTGTCTATGCTTTCACTATATCGTCAGTCACCTGTAATCAAAGAGCTTATATTTTATGACAAAAAAAATCAAATAGCAATCTCAAAAAAGAAAACAAACTATTCGGAGTGCAGTTTAAATTGAAAACAGATCCCTCTTTGATAATATGATGATAGTATAAAAAGACTAAAACATGAATATGCTGTATAACTATAAATCATTGACTAAAAATGCTTATAGATGAATTTTAATTTGATTTAAGTATGAACACAATAATTCTGATAGAAACAGTAAAAAATTCTTCTCAGCTCTTATAAAATATTTTCAAAAAAATGAGGAGAAAATGGTCAATTTTCAATTTTGTTGAAGGTAGAGGTTTTTACGGTTATTACTTGATTCTCATGGTCAATGATGTATAAAAAAATGCCAAGATTATACCCAATTTAGAAATACTAGCCAGATTTTTGTTAAAAATAGTTAATATTTTTTAATTATTAAATTGAAAATAAAATATATCACTATTTAACATAGTTCGTATATTAGAAGTCAAAAATATTTAGGTTTGCCTTTTCTCGCTCTTTTTACTTGATTTGGTTGTTTATCGCGAGACCTTAAAAATCAAGTAATGTTATAATAAAATTTGAAAATTGAGTAATTTTTGTTTTATAACAAGTTTATCTTCATTACAAAAATGAATGGTCTTTCAAATGCATAGTTGTTTGATGCATAACATGATATTGAGGTTACAGCCTCCCTCTGTAGTACCACTAGTAAATTACAGTACTTTAAGTTATTTAAAAAATCTAGTCATGTTTACACAACGAAAGCATTTGATCTTAACCACGAAACATGGGGAAGTTTGTAAATAATATCGTAGCCGATAATGTACAATATAGCTAGTAGCATATCAGCATGATACAACATTTATTGATGAATCTTGCTTGAATATTCAAGCAGATGAAGATTATATATGTGTGCGTCTCAATGTTTACTTTACTTTATTGATGTACACAATACCTCCATTCAATTAATTATAATTGGGTAGAGTGCCATTTCTTATAAGCAGGATTACTGGTTTCAACCTTAAAAGGGAATGATATTGTAGTATGTAGTAGTTAAAAGTAAAATGAATTAATTTACACTGTTAATTAAGTCTTGGCTGCAAGAATTAATCGACAATGTGAATTTTATATACTCATGAAGCCACAGAAAAGGATTTTTTGATCGAGTTTCTGTTGCTATGTTGTATAGTGTCAAATTGTTAAGCTTTTTTTACCTATCAACATATTCAAATTTCATTGAGATTGGCTTATTTTTGGAAGAGTTATCGCTATTTTTATAATTTTTCCTTAATTTTTGATAATCACTGTACACATAAGGGTTCGCATACATACAGATACACATTCCTGAATTATTTTACATTTTTAATAAAAGATTTTTTCCTAAATGCCATTGGAGCAAACTTCCTTTTCAGCGTTGACTGGACTCCTGCTGTTCAGCAGCTACTGGAATAGGAAGATATCACTGGAGTGGCTAGTCCACTCCCTAGATTTAAATCCCATAGAACAATTGTGGGAAGTTTTGGAGAGATGACTTATGGAACGATTACATACCCCGGGTAATATGCAACAACTGAAATTGATGCTGACTGAGGAATGGGCATTCTTACTTCATGAGCTGTTGGAACTGCGCTGACTACGGAAAGATTGTGCTAAGCAAACACTGCAGTAAGGGGAGGGCATATCCCATATTAAGGTACTCCAGCTTGTTGTTCTTCCTTTTCGACAATAAATCATGGGTAACGATACTGTAAGTTCAATATGGCCTTATTATATTCTGCACAGTATGCATTGTATTCATTTTTACATAACTATGCTTTCATCATTGTTTAAATAGCTGCCTCTTATTTCTGAATTTTTTGTCTCTCAGATGATTTCACAAAAAATTATCACAAAAAAAAAACTAGTTTGTTGTGATGAAAGATGTCGATTTCTTCTTAGTTTTTTCGAAATGAATACTTGTGTTATATTTAAGTTGAACAAATTTAATCCTTTTTATTCATAAATTTAATTTATCAGATAAGAAAAAGCTTCAGTGATTTTTTTTCTGAAAGTCTTAATTCATAGCTAATTAATTTAAAAGGGATTAATTTAAATAAAGTCCTTCCTTTAAAAAAATCTAATAAAAAAATAAATGTTCCAAAATTTTAGCATATAAATATTTTTTTCAAAAGTAATAGATAGTAAAATCGTGTAAAAAATAACCGATTGACAAATGAAGGAAATGAAACTTATGAGTTATAAGGCATATTTATGATGTGAGTAGGGCATGCAGAAAACGTATAAAATTTGATACTGATATTATAATTTCTGAAGAATTATAATTTAAAACAATTTTTCTTTTTAAGAAAAATTATTTTAAAATGAGAAA
>JAPDSC010020156.1:0-56173 GCA_026290005.1 Latrodectus geometricus | reverse complement strand
TGCTCTTTTTTCAAATAACAATAATAACAAATTTTAAAGAATGTAGTACAATAGAATATATACATATATATCTAAATTAATTTAAAACTTCTTTGTGAAGAAAACAAGTATTTTATTTATCAAAATACTCATAACTTCAATTACTTAAATAAATTACATACCGAATTAAAAAAAAATTGAAACATAAGCTAGAATAAAGGGATTTTGATTCATAAAAAAAAACTAGGAATTAATTTCTTTTCTATCTTTGTGTGAAATTGGGTGGAGAAATATAATCTCTTGTAAGCTTTCCAAGAATGTGCTGTTTTTATTCTTCTATTTAATATCTTTGCTCAAAAAGTAAAGTAAGTAAAAAAAAAAATCAAGAAAATTTGAATCGATATTTTTCATCCTGCTGAAAACAAAACCCGTAAGTATGAATAAAATTATGAAAATCGCATTTAGATAATAAGATCAGCAGCTTAAGAAGATGAAGTATCTTTAAATATAATTTATATTTATGTACAATTTTCATACTCTGCATTACAAATCTCATACATTTCCCATCATTTACCCTTAAATGAAATGGATGACGAGAGAGAAAGAAAATGACACATTTACATACAAATTTTTATTGTTCACAAAGTATTCATAAAAACACATCGAGAAAGTGTACAAGAAATTGCAATATAATCAAGGATATCTCCAAGAATAAAGCTCATTACACTGAACTGGCGAATTTATTATTCCTGTGTTAAGAATTCAAAAGACGTATAAGAAAAATAAATGCGAGAATAATATTTTGTGTTTGACTTTTTATGATGATGATTATTACCGAGTATGCATAACAACATTAATTTAGAATGAAAATCTCTTTTAAAATATATTGCAAAAGAAAAAGATGACTTATTTTCTAAATCAAATACTTATTTTTATAAGTTTTTATACTATCAAATATTTGTATAAATTGAGATAATTTGTCATTTTACGGAATATAACTCACTTAGAAATTCCATTTGTGTCATTAAACATAGTTTTGAAGAAAACTCTTCTTAGAAACTAATAGCAAATTTAAATTCTCTATAATGTAAAATTTTAAAAAAACATTTAATTCAGGCTGTAGATGTAATGAAATAGTTTTTCAATATCTCTTGTTTTGCAATAGAAAATATTAAATTATACAAAATATATATAATGGATGAAGAGCTTACTTTTGTAATTTAAAATTTTTTATTCAAATATATGTTATTAAGATAAGTAAAAGGGAATGTGTAACAATTTGTATGGTTGTAAATGCACCTGTTAATGCTATTTTATAATACCGACAATTAAATACATTGCAAAATTCTACATGTCAACCTAATTTTATTTATTACGAAAATGACTCTCTATTATGAAAATGACTGAAGATAAAAAAATTCGATTTAAATTAATATACGATGGTAAATATTTATGCATTAATCTGATACTAGCTTAAATTATTTCCGATTTTATTACAAAATTCAATATTATAATTGAGTTCAGTCATACATTACAATTAATTCTCTTCAAACACACCGATGAATATGTATGCCTCCAAAACAAAAATTATTAATTTGAATTAAAATTATTTAGTGAAAATCAGTTCGGTTCTCTTTCGTGCTATTTAATATTGAAATAAAAGTACCCAATGATAATTATAAAATCTGCTATTTAAGGAGATCAATTATATTATGTAGTAAAAGCCACTATGAAGATTACAAAATATTATATATAAATGAAATTGGTAATTAGCATTATTAATATGAAGAAATTATTACATTGTAAAGCATTGGCAACAAAATGTAAGAGATTAATACAATATACAATGCCAGAGATTTTTCTTATGTAATTTTACTAATATTGTAGGTTATGTATATGGACAATACATTTCTGCATACATTTAATATTCTTTAATATTTCTTAATCTACAATGTTATTGGTTACGTAAAATGAAAAGTACCATAAATCATTAAAATAAACAGTCATATACAATATTAGGACAGTTGATTATTATATTTTATTTATAAACACAAAGAAAGTTTTATAATGATTTTATATATGATCGTTCATCAGTGGGCAACTGATTATGTTATTATTTATGTCTACACAATAATAAAATCTTTAAAGTAGTTTATGGAGTAAAACCAAGAAATACACACACATTATCAAAAACACTTAAGACCGCATAAAAATAACTAAATTAAAATATCCCCTTTCCTTATGTAATTTATCATGTTCTTATTTCTACGTATTAAATTATAAACTGTTATAAAAATTTAAAAATTCCTATTCATGTTTTTTTTTCCAATATAAAAAGGTTACTTAAATGGTTTCTTTAAATTTTAAGAAATAAAATTTTTCTTTGAATAAAGTCTTTAATTCAAATGACATTCAAGGAAAAGTAATTTTAAAATTGCAAACATATTCAAAATTGTAAAATGTCTTCAAGCTGTCAGGTAAGATTTTAATGTATATAAAAAATTATCATTTGAAATCATATAATATTTTGCCAAATGAATAAATTTGTGTTAGATAGTATTATATGCTTTCTTTGATAATTCTAGTAGTAGAAGATTGTTGTACAGCGTTTAGGCAATGTCAAACGAGTCATTTTCTTAATATTAATAGTGGTTGATATCCCACATTTATATTATTTGTTATCAAAATAGTATTCTACAAAAAATGCACATACAGATTCCTTTGCAACTTAAATTTTGGTCTTGAAAATATACAGTTTTTATATATTAAAAAATTTATACTTTTGTGATATTCTTTATATTGTGATTCCTCTATCAAAATAAAATCTCAGGAAACGGATTTGAATGTAAGAATTTTATTTTATGCAGAAGTAATGTTTTTGGAAATAAGTTATTGTAAATAAGATTTTTCACATTCTAATACCGTAATTACAAGTGGAGTATGATGTATAAATTTAATTAATGTTATTTAAATTGATTTGCACTTTCAGTAAATTAATACAATTCATGCAGTGAAATATAATTAGATTTATAGTTATTATATGAGATTTAATCTAAAAATTCCGTCATTAATCAACTACATATTGAGTAATACATAATAATTAAAAAAGCCCATTCAAATTAGTAGCTATGGAAATTAATTTTTGATAATTTTGTGAGAAGGTTGACGTTAGAACAGAACCACGTTTTTAAGTCTTATCAAAGTAACAACTAAATTGAAATAAAAATTATTGTTCTCACACAATACAATAAATTTGTTTTTTTATCAACTTATTTATTTACAGAAGGAAGGAAATTTTATGGTAAGCTGTATAATTGGATTTGTATGTAATGTATGAGAGATTTAATCTAAAATGATTTGTCATCCTTAACTATACACCGAGTAATACATAATTAAGAAACCCAGATCAAATGGGTAACAATGGATGTTCTAATTTTCGAAAATTTTGGCAGGAAGATTGGCTATGAAACAGAACCACGGTTTTAAATCTTACCAAAGCAATAACTAGCTTGAAATAAAACTATCAGTATTCTTAAGTATATTCAATGATATAAATTTGTTTCTTTTTTTACATATGTATTTACACAATGAATTTCAGAAAATTAAGTTTTTGATTGGCATTAAAATGTGAAAGACACTATTTTAGACATTATTTGATTGAATTTTGAATGTGATTAAAATGAAGACAATATTTTATATACACAGTTTATAACGCATACATTTTAAAAGGAAGTATAAAGCATTTTGAACAAATTTGTTTTATTTAGTACATGATTATGACGATATATACAGCAAAAATATTGGTAAATTTAAGAGCTTCTCGAATTAAATGTATGTACAAAAGATATAATTTAAATCTATTGATATATAATATAAGAACTGTTTGAATATTAGCTACTTCACTTTATTTACTACATAAAAATGCTTACAAAGTTTTGCAAAACACAAAAGATAAAAAATATGATATATATTATTATACAAAATGCACCAATTGAATCAGCATGGTATGAAAGATTGTATTATATTTAAAATTATGAACAAGCTCTTGTGAGGAATAATAATTTAAGAATCATACCATCAAAAATAAAATAGATGAATAAAAGGAGCTTGTCTAAATAAGAAAATTTCCATACACTTTAATACAGAACTGCAAATAAAATTTAAAACAGTTTTACAGATTTATGAGCATTTTGAAACAAATTAAAATACTGTTCTTTTGTATTTGCTTTGAGTATTAAGGAGAATATTATATTTTTATTAAGTAGAAATATATTTAATTTACTTCACACTTAGGAAATCACACTTAAAGATTGTTTATTACAGAGTTAAAGTAAATGTTTAAAAATAAAATTTTCTTTGTTTACTTTTAATTCGATCTTAATTAGTTTTGTCACAAACATTTAACAAATTTTAATGTTTCCACTTAAGATTTAAACTTTGAACTTTCTTAATAAACTTAGATGATTTATTTTAATAAAATTATCATTTGCTAAATTTTTGGTTTATCATAAGAAACTGACTTAATTATATTTTGTAGAAATTATATCATTATTGTGATAATTTAAAAGGAATTAAATAAATAATTATTGAAAAATTACTTAAAACTTTGTTTTAAATAAGATATATTTCTTATTTTGCACTTTTTAAAAAACACACTACATTAGTTCTTGAGAATATTTCTGATAAACATGCAATATTCTTAAAATGAATTAATTTTTTTAAATGATAGCATTAACTCAGACATTTTGCATTGATTATTCTCCTTTTTTACATTGATTACAAAACTTACATTTCAGTTTCTCTAAAATATTAACAAAAGATATTCAGTAAATTATTCTTACATAAGATTAAAGTATATATAATATAATTATATATTAAAATTGATCCTACAGATAAATTTGCAAAGAGATTTCTTCAAGAGGTGGAATTTCAAATTTAGTATTATGGAATAAAAACTATTTTATACTACTTTAAACTTTTAATACTCTTAAGTGAAATTTTTATAAATTTTTTTTGTGGCTAATTTTTTATGATGATATGGTGAAAAACCTTCTCATTTTTTTTTTATCAAATTCATTTCTTATTTGAAAAAAATATGAAATAATTAATATTTACTCAAGATTATAAAAAAGAGCAAAAGATTCTAAAATGTTTTTATTTAAAATATAATTAATTTTTAATATTTTGAATTAAAAATCAAATCATTGGTAAAAAATTGGAAAATAAAATCAATAGGGAAATAAAATATTATTAAAAGAAAATAAAGTAGTTTAGATTTATCTTAGTCATTCATTGTAGTTTTTAGCAATAAATGAAAAGCAATTACACTTATGTAAAATATATATAAACTATATCAGGACCATCAAAGTGATTTTAAAAAAGCAGTTTTATTATTAAGTAAAAGAAATAAAATTAATTTCACACATTTTTCAAAATAAGATTAATCTATTGTTTTTAAAATATAAAAGCACACATATATATTGTTATTGATGTCAAATAACATTTTGTTTTATATACAGTTTATCTATTGCACAATAATAATTATACATCATTGCATCTAATAAATTTATCACATATACTTATGTTGGACCATATTTATACAAGCCTTATGTCAGGAATTATATATACATCAAATTACAATCATAGAAAATTGAAGATGTTTTACAGAAAAAAGTTTTTCCAATTGCATTCGTGTAATTCATCTTCATAAATAATTATTCAGACTAGAAACACACACACTTGAAAAGTCAGCAGTCTCATCATTCTGCTATAATCATCAGTAAAATCACTGCGGTAGGAATAATTGAAGGTTATTATCACTTTGTAATGACTTCAAATTTTCTTCTTGTAATCTAGAATAGTAAAAGAAACTAATAAATTTTTAGAATAATTATTAAGTAAGGGTGGCAATACGTTAATAGTAAAGTTTCAAAAATGAAGATATGTCTTAAAATATTAATATAAAAGGTAAACAAGAAATAAAAATTTTTATTGTTTTTGTATTGCCATTGAATGAAGTGAGAATAAATATGCAAATTAGTGTATGACGTGGATGAGACTCTGGTCAGTCAAAAGTAGGAATACCAGTCATTATAAAAGCAGGTTCATCGTATACATTCATCAATTGTACAGTAGCAAAGAGAAATAAGCGTGCTGAAGGACCTCGTTCTGTGTTGCTTGCTTTAAGATTTCAGAATGGGCTTATCAGCTTTGAAGTCTTAAAGCTTTATTATCACTGCATGAAGTCGATGAATATGTCAAGCGTTTAAAATAATGCTGTGAATGAACGTAAATTGCATTGGTTTCACAAATCCAGGTCGGGAGATTTCTCCCTCTGCATCCACGCAAGATTATGCTTTGTGTCTGGGGGACTTGTCATCAAGTGTTTCACTATAAGCTGCTATCAATGGACCAAACGGCCACTGTGGACCTGTACTCGCAGCAATTAGGAAGGGTGCAAGAGGCATTCATTGCAACAGGAGGAGCCAGAACTGGTTAATCGCAAAGGTGTGCTGTTCTTGGCCGATAACGTTAGGTCGCATGTCTCTCGGGGACCAGGAATACCATACAACGACTTAGTTGGAAGAGTTTGCACCATCCTCCTTACCCACCTGAGCTTGCACCCTCAGATTACCACTCTTCCATTCCCTGAACAATCATCTTCATGAAAAACTTTTTACTAATGAAGCAGATTTGCGCAAATCGTTCACGAACTTCTTTGAGTCCAAAACTCCCGAGTGTTACTGTAGGGAGATTGCACAACTGGAGACACATTGGCAGGAAGTGCTGGATGCCGATGGTGACTGCTTCGAGGATTGACGATAGGCTACACTTTTTGTAGGTCGTATTCTTTTGGAGCATTAAGAAGAACAAGAACTTTCTTGTTAATTATGTAACATAAATTAAATATAGAGAATCATTAAAATTAAAACTGAAAACAAATTAATTTAAATAATTTCATTTTGAATTTTTTTATAATTTTATTTTTAATACTATTCTTAGTTTTATTCTTTTTTCATGATCTTAGTTCTATTCTTAAATTTATTCTTAAATTGTAATTTTTAACAACTTTATATTATAAAATTAAAAAAAAAGATAAAAATATTTTTTATTTATGTTTACATTTTACTTTTTATTTTTAGATTTCATAGTATAAATTAATAATAATTGCTCGTGTAATCATATTCCCAATTATTAGATCCAAAATGAATACTACTATAAAAATCACGCCAATATCTTTAAACAGAAAACACGGTAATTTCATGACCACAACCAAATGAAGTAATTTCCATTTATCATTAAATATTACATTTGTTTCTATGGGTTATAAGCGTTTATGGTTTTTCCATCTTCTGCAACAGAGAAATGTTTTGAAGTTAATTAAAAACATTTCTTTGAATGCCCTGATATCATATGGCTGTCATTCATATTTGAATCTATTGATTAATAGTATTAAGAAGTTTTCAAACTTAATATACGATAAATATTCCTAATGTTTCGGTGAATATACCTATAATTTTAATGTTTACGTAATGTGTTAACTCTCTTCAGGTGTTAAAAGAGAATTCAAATATATTCGTATAACTTATTTGCTCTAAATGATTTATTTGCATTATATATATATATCTTTTAATTGATAACTGAAATAATATTTTTTATCATTTATAGGTAGATTATAGCAATAATTAAGTAGAGTATAAGAAAAATTAGGCGCTGATGAAAAACACAGTTATTTTTCAGATTTTAATTTATTAATATGATTTTAACTTAAAATACAATCATTCCTTTAATTTTATATCTGAAATAACTACTTGAATAAATTTAAAATAGAAAATGTTTTATGGAAACTCTTTTTTCTGAACATTTTTTTAAAAAACTAAGACCAAGCACATTAACATGAAGCAATACTAATAAAATACCGACATTTAATAAAATGTTGATTTTATTGTCTTAGATTTTAAAGGTTCTACTATTAAAATATAATTGTAAAATGTAAAATAATTGGAGTGTGTGATTCTCAATTTCTATTTCATTCATTTAGTTTTATATATCTTTGATCGATATGGCATACATTTAACGTATATCAATTTCTGAGGATTCAAGTGGTTCTAAATATAAAAGTCATTATTTAGAAATATAAAACTGTCATCATGAAACATGTAAAAGTTACTCAAATGTTTTATTTCAAAAATATACAAATATCAAAATGAAAGATTTTTAACTGTATTATTTAGATTTTTTATTAAAATTTATTCAACAGGATATCAAATTTTTCAATCAGCATAAGTATTTTTTCTTGGAGTGGTATGCTAAGAAATCAATTTAAATTTTCTTTCTGGTTATACGAAAAATCGAAATTCAAGTGTCTCACATTCCGCGAAATAAATTGATTGGAGAGTGGCAAAGGTTTGTTTTGAAAAAAAAATGCTCGCGTCGATTTTTAATGTAAGACTCACCAAATCTCTGTCCAGAGGCAAGGACTGAAGATATTGTAATGAGAGAAGTGAGCGAGCAATGGACAGTAACAGGCGAGAACCGTCGACGTGATCGCAGCTACGTAGGCCCAACCTATTCGACAGCTGGCTGGAGAATAGATTTCTGCTGGGCTACCGCAGTGAAGTTTGGCCAAAGAAGTTCCCAGGACTAAGGGATACATCAGAAGTGACACTGATTGCAGAATTACTGAAAATAAAAGAATCAACATTAGAAGAGGGAAAAAGTGAAAGGAATAAAAGTAAATAAATAGAGAAAACAATAGGTACTAAAATATCAATTTTTTAATTTTAAATTATGGCATAATTCGGAACTATTTCATTATGCTTATGAATATGATAGTTTAAATCATTAGGTTAGACGAGTATAAGTTTCCAATGGTAAAAAAAGCTGCTATTATTTTATATTGCTGGATTTGAATAATAATTTGATATGAAATCAAAATTGAAATAATTTTGCTCAGGATCTCAGATAGTTGTGCAATATTCCAGCGACAAAGTACTAATTAATTTTTTAATGCATAAATAGAGTCATTTGTTTGAAAGACATTTATTACAGACATATATCCTAGAAAAAGAATTTTAAAAGTTGTTCAGAAATTTTTCTTATTAATTTTAACTAAAAAATAGTAAAAAAAAAAAATATACTCGAAAATTGAGTTTTTATAATATGAAATGATTATTTTAATAAAAATGGTGATTGTTTTATAAGTTTTTGTCTTTCTCTGAAACTTCCATTTAAAGAATGCTTAGCTTTCATTGTTTATTACATTAAAACTAATTAGATAGTGCAATAAATGTTTTTAAAATTTGAAACACAAAATATTTATTATCCAATAGTCCAAAATGTTAAATGTCCAATAGAGATGCTTGATTATTCTAACTCTTAAGCAAAACTTTTTATACCAATGAATTAAAATTTTTACTTAGCGATTTGGTATTTGTTTCCCTAATTGATCTCTTAAGATTTTAATTAAAACTATCAGCCTATCTTTAAATAAAGCTGCTCAATTCACTATCTTTTATATTTTGACATCATTTATACAATAACTTTAAAAAAAATCTTTCTAACATTTTCTTCATTAAATATTCATATAAAGAATTCTCAAATATTTTTAAATAAAGGATTTTTTCCATGATTCAAATAAAATGCTTTATAATTTTTTCATCATCATCATCATAATATATATATATATATATATCTTGTATATATATTTAAAATTATAGAAATATTTTAATTACTTAAAATTTGAATGTTTTGAAAAACATTTCAATTTAAAGTAAAAATAAGTAATTTACTGCAGATATAATTGGTTTTTAAAATTTATTGATATTTCGAAATGTTTGAATATGTACCTTTAGCCGTTTTATGGCAATTCATTCACAAAATTATCAATGGCCTGGGATGCTTTATGAAACATGCTAAAACGTGCTTGAAGCATTTTTAAACTGAGGCTAAAGAGTGAGATTAATTACTAATTTGGAACACTTTTACGTCTATATCTCTATGCAAAAGTAATAAATAAGGATTTGATCACAGCTGATCAATTTGTACATACATATATGATCATAACATAGACGTTTTCATGGATCAGAATAGACTCTTATAGTTTCCTTTCCAAAAAACTATATTTTTGCTAATTTGAAAGGAACATTTAATTTTACAAAATGTGTATGACTGGATGTTTCAATTTTGTAAATTCTTTTCTACATTTATGAAATTAACTTCACAGAAATGTGAAATCCCCTTTGGGATAGAATATAAGCCATATTAATGAAAATATAAATATTTTAAAAAAATATTTTGTGTAACAATATTTTTTCATAGATCAATAAAAATGATTGATCTCTTTTACCTTAAATTCTTGAACAAAATAGGATTGAAAGTTACATGTTTTAATTCTATTTTCCTCTACAGTGATTATTCCTTTGATTATTCTAAACTGTGATGGAATTTAGATTATAATACAAAGGAATAAATACCATTTATAAATGAAAACTCCATTTCCAGAACATCAAGAAATATTTACATTGAATATGCGCTATACAAGAATATATTCCCAATCCTTTTACATCTAAATGCATATCCTTACTTCATGAGTCAGAGACAGAGCCGAGACTGAAGAGATGAACATGATTGCTTCAAGATTCCCAGTTGTTAATAACTCATGTTTTGAGAGAAGCAGAAACGCACAGGCAATATTTTTCGTAATGGATTGACAAACTTATTAAGTAAATAAGATTAGAAATGGAATATTCCAAGAATATTCAAATTCGAGATGGAAGTATATTTACTGTATAAGTATTTCTTAATTAGTTGTTAAAATATTCGCTAAAAATTTAAAGAATTATTTTAAGACTAACTGTTTTTTAATTTTAAAATGAATAGTTAATGAAAAATACCTTTTTACTACAGATGAGTAAATAGTGGAAAATGAAAGAAAGCTTGTATTCGAAAGCAAAATAATTTGATAAATATAAAATACGATGAAGGTGAAATAACGTAAAATGGATGCAGTTAAAAATTTATCTAAAAAGATAGTAAAATGGAATTCTCAATTTGTTTGAAATTTTTTCCTTCATTTGAATTACTCGACTATTAAACATATTAAAATGTTTTTAATAAATATAAAAACAGTTTCTAACAGTAAACAAAAAAATTTTCTAAAAATCTGTACATTCGATTAATGTACTGTCACTCTTACATCACCTTTAAATATCCTTCCTTTAATTAAAATTACCTGCGAAAAAATTGTAATAACAATATTATCTTAATATGACATCATATCAACTTTTACTAATAATCATAATCATTCTAGTTAAAAGCTTGGCAGAAGTCACAGTGTGCACATTTTCAAAATTTCTTGGATATAAATATTCAAAATTTCCAATTTTTTGATATTAAATAAGAAAATATTTCTAAAATAAAAATAGAGAATTATTAAAAATTGTTTTTTAAATGAAACAAATTAATTTTTAAAGAAAAAAATTTCATTTACCATATATCTATATTTAATTTTGATTCTAATTTTCCAAAAATTTCAAGAATATATTTTAATAAAATATATTATTTTTCGAAATTGTCTTATTATTACACGTTGTCATTTCAATAAGGGTGGAATTTTATCATTTTTCTTTCTCAAGAAACATTTAATAATAATATGTTACCATTGTCATCATATTTCATAAATATTTAAGCATAAATCATGATGACAGTCGAAAAGATTCGAATATATATTATTTATACATATTTTTATAATAAAATATTTGAATATTTTAAATTAAGCATATAAAATCTAACAATATTTAGAAATGTTAATATAAATCTTAAAAATAACTTTGATAGAAAGTAATTTTATAAAACTTTCTTCAAAAATATAAGATGTGAAACCTTGCTGCATTTAGCAGCAATTTATTGAAATATCCCGATACAAGGCTGCAAAATCTAAAAATATTTAGTAAGAAGAGTTAACATAAATCTTAAGAATATCCATGTGATGCAAATTGATTTTCTAAAGATTTCTTTGAATGTAAGAGATATATTTTAAATTTCAATATTTATTAAATTAAAAATTTATAGTAGTGTTTTATATGACAAACGTTTTTTAATAGTATGTTTTATTATATTTAATGTTTAATTTATATTACAATATTTTGGTTCTTATAGCATAATATAAAGGAAAGATTTTCCACACTGTTAAGCAAGTAAATTTTATCCAAATAGTTATATTTTACAACGTTAATTAAAATATTCTGATGAAAGGCTATAAAATTTATTACATTCATTTACATAATAATCATCGATTAATATATATATATCTATATCTATCTATCTATCTATAAATATTGTATTGTATATATTCAAAACATAAATTCGTTGCAAAACTAATTAAAGCCTAAAATGAACATCAGTTTAATAATTGTCATCAGATAAAAAATATTTTTTAATATTTTGTATTTTTTGCACTTTTTTTCAAATAAGTTTCTCATCGAAACATGATCTCTGTGTGCAAAAGACAAGAAATTAATTATCAATGCAAACAACAAACAGAAATTAAACGTCGAAAAATGATGAAACGTTTTTTTCTCCTGCTCCCTTAATCAATTTTATGTGTCAAAAAGTCGGCTTTAATGCAATTTTTGAAAAATGAAACAGCTTCGTTTTAATAAATAAAAATAATTCGTTTCTAGAATTGTGTTCTCACTTTTAATCAGCAATTCACTTTTTAATTATCTAGCAGGCACACGAGCTTTGAGTAAGTTTTCTTTATTCTCGTTTAATTTTAAAAATGAAATCTAATAATACTTTTTTATCTTAACTTTAATATTCTATAAATTACTATTTTTGTTCTGCGGTTTGATGTTTAATCAATAAAAGTTAGATTTCTTTTTTTTTCTGTATGAAACTAAATTTTAAGGCGTGGTATAAAAATATGAGTGATAAATTCAATTACCATATTTTAAATCTTTTTGTATGTAAAAAGGTAGAATTTTGTTTTTTAAAAAAATTTTTTAGTTTTCTTCTCCAGTAAAATATTTATATTTCGGAAAGCTCATAAATTATACTTATGTAATTAGTTTTATTCTTTTTCTGTCCCCCAATTAAAATTTTTATAAATATCGAATTCACTAAGTGGACCAATTCTAAACTATCCTTGGTATTGTTTTACTAAACGTTTTTCGATAAATTATCTGAATTTTAAATTTACTTTTATACATTAAAAATTTGTAGTTATTCAATGGTGGAATAAAAAATACTTATATATGAAACAATTATTTTTATATTTTTTAATCATCATATACTAACACACATTTAAATCATTATATATGAAACAATCCGGTTTCTTTTGTTTGGATTAATAATATTTTATTACTTTTAATATATCCTCCATCTCAACATGCATTGAATTTCAATATTCTTATGTTTAGTTTAAACTTTCTTTTATTGGATAGATAAAAATAAAAGTAAGTATTTCGTTTCACAATTTTGTGTATTTTCCCTCCGGTAAAACGTCTACATATTCTATCACAAGCTAGTATACTAAAAATTATGCAGCTAAAATAGCTACAAAAGTACACTTTCATACATAAAAATACAATTACTTATTACTTTTGTATATATTTTATTCATGCTTTAATTTTGTGAATTAAATTAATCCCTATATTATTAGTATTTAAGTAACTAATTAATCTTTTTATTTCCATTATAATTAATTTAAAACCAGTCAATTTACAATCATCAATATAAATAATTCCTTCACAGTAAACTTCAGAAATGAGGCAATATTAATAATTAACTTAAAAATATTCATATTCTTCTGTTATTTTGCTTAATAAGATTAAATGCCTATTTTCTTTAAATGTCGCATTTTTCAGTACCAAATCTGAACAACCAATAATGGCTTATCTGGATATTCCCAATCACATTCCTTCTATATATTTCTAAAAATTTTAAATAAAGTATTTATTTAAATTTTTATAAAGAAACTGCTTTGTTTTCATTTAAAAATTATTCACAGCTAAAACAATCTGAACTATTATTTCTTTGTGTTTATGTGTAGTGGGTTAGTTAATGCTGATAATACAGTATGAGAAATACTAAGAAACGTTAAATTTGATTGAGAAAATCGAAGGACTTTTGACATTGTGAGCAACGAAATAATTTCACTTATTTATTTCGTTTATAGTTATTCAAACAGGAAAGATATTTCAAATACCACGTTAATAGTACTCAAAGGGTAAAATAATATGACTTTTGAAATACCTCTCACAAATATTCTTGATTAAATCACTCTGAAAAATAAAAACTTAAAAATTGTTTGAATATTAATCATGCTTTTTTTTATTAAAAAAATTAGAAATCTGGTTCCAACCTATAAACAAAATACTATTAAATGTAAAATTCATGAAATATTTATAAATTGTTATTGAAAAGAAATTAAAAATATATTAATGAATCGGATAGCTTAAGAAAGCCTCCAAAAAGTAGATATTATTGACATAACTCTAATGGTAAACTACTTGTATCTAAAAATAAATAAATAAATAAATAAATAAATATTTTTCATCTCAAAAACAATTTTTTCAGTGAATCTCAGTGGATTACCAAACTATATCGCATGAGGAGAAATCTGGAAATTTTATTACTCCTTGGAACAAATGTGCTTTTAAGATGCAAAATTGCGTCATTATCTTTCACTATTCAGGAAAGGGAAAAAATTAGATCATGCAGCTTAAATAAGTTGCGTAATAATAACAATACTTCAAAAGTTTTAATTCATTTAAAATTTCTAGCAAAATTAAATAATAATTGAATTTTTACAGAATTAAATATTTTCAGATGTCTTACTTCCTATTATGTAACTAAAATTTATAGAAAATTGTTTTCACACTTAAATCTGTTATTTTACAATTTATTTTAATAATATAATTAAAACTTGTTTAAAAACGTTGTCTAGTACGTTTAGAAACAGCTAACTTTTTACATTCATGTTATGTTAGTTAATAGATTTCTTAAATTAATTTTTAAATCATTTAAAGGCCAGTAAAATAAGAATCGAAACAGTCTTCTATATAATTGGAGTTAATTTAACTCATGCAATAAACAAAAGAGAGAAAGCAATAGATAACATGTTATTGTGTTTTATTTATTACAGAGCAAATTACTAATCGCCTGCAATGAAGGTTACTAAACATTAAAAGTGCTAACATTTCCCAAAGCACATCAATAAAAAAGACATTACTCTTTACAAATAATAATGTTACGTATTTCCCATTTCATCTTTGCCTAATCTTATTTGAATAGAATAAGGAAATGAATAGAAATATTTCTCAATTATGGTGCATATCAAAATAAATGAAAAGTATCCTCCATTTATCCGACAAATTTTTACCTAATCAAAATATCAAATTTTCCCAAAACAAAAATATTTTAAGCAATTAGATTCCCTTTCACTGTTTTAATAAATTTTTTTTATTTTGTGCGTTCACTTCATTAAATAAATATGGAAACGAAGACCAAATACCGACATAAAAAATAATATGAAATTTCAAATTCTGCGAAGAGAATAAGCAGTGAAGCGTTCTCCAACCTATCGAGCTAAATCTAATCATTAATGGGGAATTAATGAAGAGGCTGAAGGACGTATTATCCAAAATGACACCCTCTAATTGTGTGTTATGCATCGCACCCGTTGTCCCTACCCATCCTCCACACTCTCCGCACCGCGCTCCCTTTCATATTCTTCCAACAACGGCCGACTACCGCCGAGCTGTCAGTGGACGGCTCTCATCTGTAATTGCCTCAGCGGGGCTCTGTGTTTGTCGCCTTCATTGTTTCCTTAATATGTTCCATGCATTCAGAATGAAAGGCAGTTAAGTCAAGGGTGATTATAATTTGGTTATGAAAACATTTATTATTAATTTTTTTTTAACAAACTCAATTTTAAATGTAAACAGTGGTAAATTTTTCTTTTCATAAATATTTTCCGTGAAGTTGTATAACTTAAAATTCTGCATTTTTGAGAAAGGAAATGTTATACCTTGAAAAAATTTATTATATGAATAAATTAATTTACATTTTATGTTCAAGTTTATTTGAATTGTAAGTATTAAACTACAGACATTTATATGCATATATGAAGGAAAATTACAAGACCTGATAATTAAATCAGTTTAAATTATATGTTATCAATCAGATAAATGTTTTAAAAAATACTAGAAATTGTATCAAAAGTAATTAATGTAAATGTATATTCAAATAAGACAAATGTGAGATATTTCTAATATATTCTCTTATATAAATAAAAATGAATAAGTTTACTATAAGTAAGAGATTTTAACAATGTTTATTAATAAAATTAAGTAAGAAATAAGCTATACAATTTAAAATATTACAAAAATAAATATTTATATAAATGAAACTTGCATTAGTTTGACTAGAAGTTTGTTATTACGAGATTGTTTTAATTATTTTTTTATTTTTACACAAATAATATTTGATTCATTGATAGTATATTTTAAACATAACAAATTGATTAAAGATAATTTTAAATATGTAATGGAAAAATTACGTATGAAATCTAATAGTTTTTTTTGATTACATATTTGAAATTAATTTGAATAACTCTTGATTTATGTGGCCATTTCTTGTATATCGATTGTATACTTTTATCTATACAGTTTTAACTTTTTTAGACTAATAATTTAATCATTAAAACTTATTTAAAAAAATTACAACGCATTATTTCAGATATAATTCCATTTGTGATTTAATTTATCATGACAGAAAAGCTGGCATTAATAAATTATCATGGCCCTCTCTATCCAAATGATATCAAGATTATTACTAATGCAAGTTAGAAATATTCGAATGTAGCTCGTGACTTCCTTACCACTGCATCCTTTGCTATCAATAGTTTTGTCTTTCTAATACGATTTTACTGATGTGAATTCCAGAAAATATAACACTAACATGCACGAGTGCTCTTTTTGTCAACAACTTTTCATATTGCACTTCTACGAACATTTTAGTCTATTTACAAATGTTTTATTACGAAATAATGCAACATTTTCCCAGAATTAATGAAACAAATTTTATCTTTCTTAACCTTCCATAAATTAAAAATATTGACATATTTTTTACAATTAAAATTGAAAAATAAGAGGTGTTCTCACACATATTTGTCGAATTCTACTATAAAATATAACTGTAAGTGAAAGTGTTCATAATCGTTCTTAGTTTTTTATTATTTTTGGCTGTTTTTTTACATGATTTGGAGGTTTATCGCGAGGGCCGTGAAAATCACAAGGCATCGTAAAGGTATTCATTGTTTAATTATGAAATTAAGGTGTTTTATTAGAAAATTAGATTTAACGTCAAACGACTTATGTCATTTCACCATAAAACTCATTTACCTCGTAAATCTTTTCAACTAGCTTCATCTGTACCACCAATTCCAGGATTTTAATTCCTGCCGCAGTTGGAGCGAAGGGAGAGACTTTCCAAAAGACTTTACTCAATTCATTCTCAAGTGCAAATTATGGAGACAAAAAAGTGAAAGGCAAAAAGAGGAGGAAAGAGAGGAGAAGGAAAAAAAACCTAGAGAAAAAGCGCGTTAGCCGAGAGGAGAGAATCCTGTTATTATTATTATTTGTCATTATAATAATAATAATAAGCCGCGCTTCCCGTCCTTATAATCTATTGAATTATTTATTTAGTCGTGGGAAACTTCCGGAATAATGGACTTTAAGCTCAGAGTATGTAAAAAATTATGAATAAAAAAAGCAGTGGGAGTGTGGACTTTTTTTTATTTATATTTTCTTTTTTCTGCTCTAAAGAATGCTTTGGTGTCAGAATTTTTTAATGAGTTTTTTTAGAGTGTTATTGGGGGTGTGATATAGCATGGGGTTTGATCATTCAGAAGTAATTACGAAGAGGGAATGTAGAAAGATAACCCTTCTTTTCTGATGGCAACCACCATTCTATTTTCTTTTTACCTGGTGTGTTTATTCGTACCTTATTTACGTGCCCCCCTTCTCTCTGTGATTGCAGCTAATTGTCAGTATCATAGCTCGCATTTTTTAAAACTAATTTTTAAAGAATTAAAAAAGCTAAGAAGGTAATTTTTTTTTCGTAATGAATTTTTAAGTAGAAAAAGATGAATGACTGTAGGTATTTATATAGCTTAAGGGTAGAAGTTTATTGCCTGTGTAATATTATTTCAAACATCTATTAAATCGTTGAAAAGTATCTTAGAATTTTTGGTAAAGATTTTTTTACATAAAATTTTTTTTTAAAAAAGGACAAAAAGTTCTTCTGAAGGAAATTATTCAAATAAAAAATTCCGTTATTATTTGCTGATTTGTTGATTATTCTTTAGAAAATTTTCAGTCTCATGACCAAATTTAAACAAAAAAGTCTCCTTTTACAGACATCTTTACAGCACTTGTAAAGTTAAATGCATTAAGAAAAGTTAACTTAAAGTATAAGTAACTATTTTCGTGATTTTTTCATAGAATTAGTTAATTTTTTTTAAAAAGTTTTTTGATGATAACTACTGTATAACGTTATTTATTATAAAAATTTAAAATAATTGCATTTTCATAATCGTAATTATTTGTATCAGCTGTTTCTAAGACTTAGTCAGAAAATAATATTGTATTTTATTTTAACAAAATCATTATTTTAGTATAAAAGAATAAGTAGGTATCTTTTTGGGGACTATCATAAAATTTATAAGTAATTATAATTATAGTTTAGAATTATATTGCATTTCTAACAACTATCGTTGTTGCATTGTTAATTTGTGCATGTATTCAATAAACAAAGTATGTTTTTAAGATAATGTAAAA
The DNA here is from genome assembly GCA_026290005.1 of Latrodectus geometricus. Taxonomy (NCBI): domain Eukaryota; kingdom Metazoa; phylum Arthropoda; class Arachnida; order Araneae; family Theridiidae; genus Latrodectus; species Latrodectus geometricus. The sequence continues at coordinate 37,349 of JAPDSC010020156.1, read as the reverse complement.
AAAAAAATATTTTTAAACTCTTGGAAATAACATTATTCATGGTGTTATTGGACATTTTCTAATCAAAAAAATACGGAGATTACGTCATCAAATTTTATATACAAAAACAAAAATGTGTTGGTACTTACGTATTAGATTCACCGCTGTTATAATTTTACAATTACTCACGGTACTGTTTATTATTTTACGCATAAAATGTGTTAAAAAATTTTTTTTCTTGTCATTGCTTTCTTTTGTAGTTACGATATCCAGGAGCGATTCCCATGGCAATAATTTGGCTTAGTATAAAACTGGTTGCAATGACGCTCCTATGTAAACAACCAAAAGGTACAATAAATTATATTATTTTATATTATTACTATGTATTTATTAAAATGAGCAACTCTAAGGAAAAACATTCCAAACTTACTTTCTTTTAATTTAAAATTTATCATATTAGATTGAAATTTGACGAAAAATTGTTCAAAGTCAATTAAGAGAAAATCTGAAAAATCAATTTTGTATATAGTGAACAATTTTTCAAAATGTAATTTAATAAATCTTTCTTGAAAGCAGAACTTTTTTTTATTAAATACAACAGGTATTCATGAAGAAAATAAGTACATTTCATGTATACAAAATAAAACAAATAAATTTAATAGAAGAATCTATAAAAGATTAATCCAGAAACGTAAAATTATGCATACTTATTTGATTTAATGAATTACGTAATTTATTAACACTTATCACTGAACACCAAAGGGAATTCCGGTATGTGAATTCAAATTGCGAACCAGGAAGTTTTTAAATATATTCGTAATTTGAGGGTACGTGTGCTTAGAAAAGACTATCGTATTAGGAATGGGATATTAAAGAAAATCGTCTTTAAGACGAATCTCATTACGAAAGTTTGTCTATCGTTGAAAAGTCTTTTACCATAAACTTCCCAGAAATGGATTGATTGAACAAATTCTCGAGCATATTACTGAAAACTTTGAATAATTAAGCAGTATTAAAATCAATGATTCATGACACCCTCGGACCATACAGGCACAAAGGGACTGAACAATCAAGAGAACTGCCACACTTACAATAATGGTATATTTTGATATTCGTTGCTAGTTGAAATACATTTAGTAATATTTAAGCATATCCTCAATAGGCTAATTTAGGTTTAATCTCTGAATGGTGGTTTGAATTTTATGGCGCAAGGTCCAAAAAAGGACATGCTGCGCCAATCTTTTGATAAGTACTATTGTAGTTGCCTCTAATTATTCAAATAAATAGTGTTGTATTTGAAACCATCTTGATCAGACTCATGCCTGGCTGCAAGTGCTACAGCTTCAGTTCAATTGTTCGAAGGCTCAAATTCTATTTCCAGCTCGGTTCCTTGTAGTGACTGGGAACCCACTTTAAACTGTAGGTATAAGTATAATTAGCAATCATGAACAAAAAATGATCTTTAAGTGACAAACAAACGAAGCCGAGGAAACTCGTGTATGTTTGATTAGAGGATCAATGTTTATGAATTCCAGAAATGCATGTAGATGTAAGGAAAACATTAGAGTAATATAGCAACACCTAATGCAATAGCATAAGGCATGATCTACAGAAGCAACCTGCTTAAAAAAGTATGCTATATAATTTTATTATATGTTTTTTGTTATTGTTAGAGCATAGAAAAGTATATTTAAAAAACAACTTAAACTGTTGTAACATAAGTTAATGCTCTTATATATATATATATATATATATATAATATATAAAAATTTTTTTGATAAGTTTTCAATTCAGGTATTAATAGACACAACTGTTTGAAAGAAAACAAGTTAGATTTAACAACTTATAAAAAAATAAATTTATAAAATATGCGAAATGATATAATTCATTACTTATAAGGAATTTGATAATCAGGATTGGTTTTCCTTATGTAATTTATTAATTAACAAACTGCACAAATTGATGTTTGTTAATGTCGATTCTAATGTTATATTACATTTAACTAATAAGAAAATTTTAAGTCCAAATTCAGTCAATTGCTCTCGTAACTTAGTGATTTTGAGAACTGCTTTACAATCTGCATCATATAACTTTTCCTTTCAACACTTAGAAATGTCCAGCTTTGCAAATGTCACACTCTCGAATGGGGCCCTGATGAGGCATGATGGATCTTTTCTCGCCAAAACAGAGACACGCCTAAATTGTCGCGTGAGTCTGTCTTTACAATTCCTTATCAGCCTCTGAACTCCTCCGCTAACGAACTGAAAAGTTAGCTGACTAGTGAAAGGTTCACTTCTGGGAAACTTTCCCTAAGTCGAATTAAAGAGTGGAATTTTTCAAAACAGGGGAAGAAATTATACGACGAGAAACGTTTTCGTTTCTTTTTTTCCCTTGCACCAATTTATCAATGCCTTTCACGATTCTCATTTGGTGTTGCATTCGAAAGATGAAGGCTTATCTTTGTCCCCAAAAGATACGCAGTTACATGCATTGGACAGTTTGTCAAAACGTAGAGAGCGATTAATTTTCTGGATGTCAAATATTTTGGTAGAAAGGCTCTGACAGTCGCTTGCTGGTCCTTTGATATTTGCATGCTTAAAAGGATCTATTTTCGAATGCCGTTGTTGCTTTTATCTACATTTTTCCAATTGTTAATTACGTAAAATAGGTTAACTTTTTTATCAGGCACAATGAAATTCCCTTGTTGATGTTGCATGATTGAGTGAAAGAGTAATTAAGTCACGCTACGCTGTTTATTATCACCGATGTGTATTTTTAATCACTTAAAATGGAATTATCGTTGTTCTGCTTATAGAATTCTAAAGCAAATAAAGTACAGGTATAAAATCAAGTAGAGTAATAAAAGAATGCTTTTAAATAGCATATTTTGAGAACAATAATTATTACCAAACTATTAACATATACGTAAATGTTTTTATTAGTATCACTTGAATTATAAGGAATTGATTGCTTAAATGCAAAGGACGAGTCAGTAGCATAACTATATATAGAAAGCAAAAAATGGAACACTTTAATTTTTACTGTCTTTTCTGTCAAAATAACACCAAGTTAGAATGCTCTCATATTATTTGTAGTTTCCATATTTCTGCAATTGCTTATAATACAGCACCAAAAGGCTTACTTTTGCTATAGGATTTTCAAAGTATGAATTCTGTAAGATAGGATCCTCATTTATTTATTTATTTTTTTTACAGCAGTTTACATTTTATCTTCACATTTTTAAATATGGTTTCATTTTGTGCATATTTAAGTATATTCTATTGCAAGTTAATATATTTTTATTTTTAAAAAACAAAGCGTCTTCCCTACCTTCAGACAATTTAAATTTGTCTACATTTACTGTATCATGTGCTTCTTCAAACAGAAGACAAAAGCTAAAATATTTGAAATTGTCCTTTATTTGATAAGCTTTGGCTATTTCTTATACAGGATTTGGCAGTTTTTAACAAGGGAGATGTTCTGAAATTCAAGTAGCGCTGAAGAATTAAATCGTCTTTCATACATCGAAATATTACTTTGGTATTTGTTTTAAATAATACAATTGCATTTAAAATGAAAAACACAAAAAAATGATAAAAGTATGATTGCAAATATGAAGAATATTGTGCATAGATTTAGAAGAAAAACTATTTAGGAGACGTGTTTAAAGAAAAAGATTTAAATTGATTTGAAGAGAATTTTTGAAAACAGTAAAGAACTAGCTGTTCAACCCAAGAACTATGAAGACGAAAAAAGTTTGAAGCCCGAAGCGGAGAATCATTAGAAACACATCTTGGTTCTCTCGAAGTCTTAAAGTCAATTTTGGGTGGGTACTTGATCTCTTTTGCATGGCGTCTCACCGAATTCATTATTCTACATAATCTTTCCTAGCGGGAGATCCAAATGATCCACTAAGTGGACCGGCGGAACTTTAAAAATTACGGTCGCTTTAACCGTATTTCGCAGGGAAATTTCCAATTGCAAACTCGTGTACCCTTACTAAGATCCAAATATTATGAAGGAGCGACTTCGCTCCTGCATTTTGAGACATAACTTAAGCCGTGACTGTGACCGAATCAAGAAAAGGGGCCAGTTTCAGTGGCACTTGACGCCATATTTGGACTCTAAAAAACATGATTTTCCTATAAATTTTTCTTTTTGTATTTGTATTATATTTTCCTATAAATTTGTATTTGTATTAAATTGATTTTTTCTTTTCCTTATGAAGGTTTTTTTTCATACTGTTATGGAAATTTTTAGTGGTTCTTTAAACTAATTAAAACAAAATAAAAAAGTAAGTTTTTATAATTTTTAATAGTATTATAGTTAAATAATACTATAATTTTAATAGTATTTTTAAGAGAAATTAAATATAAAACTGGTTTTTAAATCGCATTTACAGGATTCAGCATAGTTAGCATGATTTTCCGGTCTTACTTTTTAATGTCAATTATATATTGTTATAAATGTAAAAAAGTCAATGTAAATGAAAAGTATATACATTTTTTGTTTGTTTGCTTAGCATATCTTATAATATCAATCTTATAATAATACCTTGATTTTAGATGCTTGAGAAATCTTATGATGATCAAACTTTCCTGTGCCAATTCCATCGAGTTTGAATCCTAAGTTTATGTCACACAATAATAGAAAACAACTGCATTTTCTTTTGGTCCTGTATAAAATTGTCGTTGTATTTTATTCTAAAGCAGACTCTTTTTATTTCATTTTTTAATTAAAATAAAAAAAGAAATTGGAATTCTCAGAGACATGTCTTTAATATTATTTTTACAGAAATGGGTAGGGCAATGACTTTATCAAATTTTCATCAAATTCATTTTGAGTTCATTGTTAATTGGTTGAAATTAACTTTTCAATTTCTTAGTAAAAAAAGGTATATCCTCTCAAAATAATTTAACAAAAGTTAAAAAAATTTCAATGCAAATTTGCAGACAAATTAAAAATTATAGAGGTATAATGTTTTAAACATTAAAACTAATAAAAGTTTTATTTATTGTTGTTTTTATGCTTTTCTTCTTATGATGTTTCGTTAAATTAATTTCCAATCATTATTTCATGCAGAATTTATCAAATAGCTTTATTGTTTGAAAAGTATAATGTAAAAAATATAGTTTTATTAATATTATTCTTTTGAAGAAAATTTGGAGCAAAATGGTTGATGGTGAAAGAAATGCATCCTTTTTTCTATTAAAAACTTGAGTTCGATCCCTGGCTTCATCGAAAGTATTCAGTGTGGTAAAATTCCAATAAATAGCTGTTAAAATTTTTGAACTAGTGTTGAAATTGTGTTTTAATGTGAAATGTTGAAAATGTGTAAATGAAATTTAAAGAAGTATAAAAATCAGTGCTTTTAGTTTTCGACGCAGGATTTTGATACATAAACATTGAAAAATAAAATATGATAATTCTGCAATTTGATGTCCTTATTATGCCAGATTTATGAAATAACAAAAAAGGGTAAATACTTCACTTTTTAGTCATATTTTTATAAAAAAATGTATTCTTTAGGAAGAAAACATAAATTGTTATTTTTCACGTATAAGAAAAGAAGGAATGCCGTGACAAAAAAAAAAAAAAAAAAAAAAAAAAAAAACAAGAAAGGATATAACAATGAATGTAGATATTTTTGTAAATTTTTTAATTGACAGCAAATGTATATTTAAATTTGGTTAATAATACTATAATTTGAAATCCAGTTTATATCTATGTGCAATGTTCCAAAATCTTTTAATGTGATAAAATTCTTATAGCACAAATTTACTTTCCAATGGTTCTAAAATACTAAAGAAATTCAAAAGCCTTTAACAATGCAAATTTTATTTCATGAAAATTTCGTTAATGTAAAATTTTTATTTAAATTTAAAAAAGTTTCTTAGAAATGTTTAAAATTTTTTATAATATTATATTATTATCAATATAATTGCTCATAAAATGTAATTAATAAAAAGTCACAAATAAAATTCCTTTCCTGTTTCTATTCTAGTAAACAAGATGGAACACGATATGTTTTTCAGAATTAAAACTAATGAACGACGTTCTTTTTACCAGTAAACAATTTAATTACTTTTTACAGTTAATAAAATAATTTTCGCAAACTAGCCAAGAATTCTATTGCAACCAAACATAACTTTTAAGATATGTGAACATTAATAAACCCCACTTGTACACATTATTTAATTTTAAAAAAATTTCGAAATTTGTATTAGTTTCTATCTTTTTTTAGCAACTAAATAAACGAAAATTTAATTGCAATTTAAATTTGTATACACATTTTAAATAACCGTAAAACAAGTTTCCCACATGCGTTTTTACAATTTCAGCCAAAGATGTCAGCTAATAACAGCTCAGCAGGTTAAGCGTACCCCGTGTCTCGAAACCTACATATTACTACCTCTTTTCAAGTAATTGCTTCCCCACTTAGGGATTCAATTTAACCTTTCAGGTCGTTTTCATAATGCAGCTTTTAGCCCTATTTCCCATCTTTCTCCAGACATTTTTACATCTGGACGTTTTCTACGTTATTAAGCTTTTAAAACAAGAGTCGTGTTTTCCAGAAGTTTTCGGGATATCATATATTTGAGTCCAGGGGTCTACGGTTAATACCTCATTCAAAGTCTGGAAAAGTACCGACACTGTCTCTAATGATGAGTTTTGCCAGCAAAGTATCCGCCGAGAAGGCAGTTTTATGAATATGAAAATTTTCACTCCTTAGAAAAAAAAATACAGTAGCAAAAAAGAAAATGTTTCTCCCTTTTTAAAAATAAGAAGTGTGGGATCGTAAATGAAATGAAAATTTTCAGTGAATGAAAAAAAAAGTTCGCTTAGAAAAAATATGAAGTTGACTGACGCTGCTAATGAAAATTTAATTTTACCGTTAACACTTTAGGGAAATGTTTCAGAAAAGTAATATTTTTCAACGTAGATAAAGTGTTTTAAATTCTTATGATTCTTATCTAAAAGTAAATAGTAAGGTTATTAATATAAGAAAATGGGATCCAAGTTTTATTTTGTGAGAAAAATTTTATCTAGAAAAATTTATTATATTGTTTTTTTTTTTCATGTCATAATTATTTGAATGTTTTAAAATAAATTAACAGTATTACGTTTTTAAAATATTAATGCTTAAAATGATAGCGTTACAACTTTAATTTAAAAAATGCTCGCTATATTTAATACAAAGTAGTTGAAAGAGTTTTATTTCTTAATGAAAATTTTAAAATTTAATAACAATTATGATAGATAGATAGATATAGATAGATAATTTTAGTTTTCTTGTATTATCTATTTGCGGAAACCAAAATTATTTTCTTTATAATAAGACAATTATGAATAATTGTACAATATTGGCAGTAGGATACCGTATTTTTCATACAATATGTTTCTATATCTAATTACTCCGCTTGTGAATATATACCAAGATAATTTGACCTCAAAATTATTAATTTATAGCAGTAGCACAATATTGCAGTCATCACATTTGAAGTTAGAGAGCTTTTTGCAAATTGAGTTATCCAGCAAATCATGAAATCCGGAACAAAACTGGGAGCAAAATCATTCAATTAATGGAACAGTCAACGGACCAGGAACCCAACCATTAAATGGCGTTATCTAATCGTTTACATCCATTATCTCAGCCATACAGATCAGGATTGAATATTTGGATTACAGTACTCTAAATCGATTACCATGCATTGTGCTAAATCGATTATTCAACCTTCCTAAATGCCTGATAACTATGATTCACGTTATATTATTGTTATTACAAATAATAGACATTAGTAATTTTTAATTTCATAGTCATAGTCATGTTTCATAGTCATTTCTAATAATCGTAAACTTTATTCTAATTATCAAAATAAATGAAATTTCTCAATAAAGTAGGTATTAAATTTAATAACGATTTTTTTTGCATACTTAGATACGTGAAAATTTTTAATCAAATAAATTTCGTTGTATTTGCAAATTCAAAATATTCTAAAAACGTTAAATTGCACAAACTTCACACTCACACACAAATCTAATTCTATCCATTTAAAAGTCATTTAAGAAATTGAGAAGGAAATTTGAGATATTGAATTTGTTAGATAAAATCTAAATTTTGTATTTATATGAAATGCAGTTATAAAATTATTAACAGATTATTTTTGTTAGACTTCAAAGAGAAGGAATTACATATGTACTTTTCAGTACTTCTAAAATTATTTTTATTTTTCAGTACTTTAGCCTATTTCCGGTAATATGCTTTTTCAAGTGAAAGGTATTGTCCCAGTCACTGTTGAACAATGAAAAATTGGTAATGTGCTTCAGTTTTTTCACATACATCTATCGGGGTGGGTGGCTTGAATATTTCTGAGTTTTTTTTTTATTGCGACACACTTAAAAAATCTATTACTCATGAACATGAGTCACTACCTTGAAAAATTCCTGCTGGAGAGCATGAATTAAAATTCGATATTAAGAAACAGCCTTTCACTGGCTTATGATTGTCCCCTATACGATATTAAAGGTAACTCCGTAACTAATTCATCACTATATAATATTTTATATTTATTGTTTTTATTTTGTATGCTTACAATAACTAATTAATTTACCACAAAAAATGATTTGCTTAAAAACCATTTCAAGTTGAAAGAATAAATAAATTTTATAAGTTAAATTTTTGCTCAATGCAACATTACAAAATAGATATATTTGCCAGATTTTTTTTATTTGTAAAAATACTACGCTACAAGAAAAATAGACTGGAGAACAAAAAATTTAACACGTCTATTTTACTTAGTACAATTATAAGTTTCGACTCATCGTTCAAATATATTATTCTATTAGTCACAGACAGTCATGTCTTCATAATTTATTCTTCGTCCTCTGGAAAATAAAGCAAAAGAGTTTACACAATGAATCTATGTTATTTTATTTTAATAAAATTCTAATGTTTTACATCACAAATCAAAGACAATTAAGCCTTCTTCAACTATAACGTCTCTGTTAATTCATAATTGAATTATTTTATTATTTATAAGATTTTTGCATTAAAAATACATCTATGCATTTAATTTTTAAAAAGTTTGTTAAGAAGAAAAGCACTCAATTTTACGACTTTTATAAAAATTGATTTTTGCACTTTGGATTTAGTAATTAAAATAGAAGTATTAGCTAATTTTAATATATATTTAAAACTTATTGATTCGTAATTCCTTCGCATTTTTCAGTTTTGTCTCTAAAATTACTATATCAAATCAGTTTTCAGTCCCCTTTCCACCCTTTTAAGGATACCCTAAATCAAACCAAGGCCTTTCAAACACATTAAGAAACCTCTTATTATCTTCTCTTCTCTTTCGCACGTCTTTTCCGGTCCGTTCCGCACAGTTTCCTGAGACCCAACACCCCACTAATATTCCAAGGTTTTCGATGCCAACCCCTGGTTGAGAAATTCCTACTCTTCTGTCCATTTTGTTTGACTTCACACCCCCATCTTTTAAGTTCCCGGTGGGGGTTCTGCGGGTAAACCACTGGGGGAATTTTCTCACCAATCTTCTCGGATTTCTAGATTTCTAGAATTTCTCCCTTTTTTTCCATTTCCGCCCTGGTACTTTCCCCACAACGCTCAGAACTTCAAACAAAGCCCCAGCTTTTCCATTCAACTCAGACTTCTGCTACAGAGGGAACAAAATTTACCCTTGAATCATACCAATTTCTTGGGTTGCCATATAAGTTGCTTTTTTGTTTATGAGTAATTACAATAACAACCCATCTAATTTATTGCATGTTGACAAATAATTATCCATTCCTAATTAAGTATTGCCAAATATTACATTTGTAATAATACGATTCTATTTTTTGTAAGTTAATCTAAGTAAAAATAATAAGTAAGTAAGAAAGCATATCTGAAAACATTTGGTAATAATTCAAAATATTTATTCTGAATCAGTAGAATACGAAGTGAATAGTTTCTTAATCATAAAATAAGAGAAAAGCAAAAAATTCTTACGTCAAATGTATTGACTTATAAATATATCAATTTTTTAAATATTATAAGAAATCATAATTTCTGAAACATTTTTTGTAACATTGTATTATGTAACTGCTAATTTTAGCGCTAAATATAAACATATAACAAAAGTTCAATATTTGATGTCTTTTGTATTTAATTTTAAGACATTAAAGATATTAAATTGTAGGATATTACTCTGAATTCTAAATGTCTTATCAAGATACCTTTTCCTCTTTCTCTTTAGCTGAAAATATAGTTAGAGCTTTCTTAAAGAATCAGTGAAAACACTACATACATGTTTAAATTTTGCTTAATTAAACATGCACATATTTATAAACCATTTGAATTTCGATGAAATATATTTCTATACAATCTATTAGTTTCCAATGAATTTCTTTCATGATTTAATGAATTCTAAAATTTAGTTTATGAAAATTTTTAAATCAATAACTATGAGTAAAAAATAGATTTGATAAGAAACTTTGATTTTTATAAAATTCTACAAATATACGCACACACATGTATAATAGTTTGTTCAAGTTATATGCACATACATTTATTTAAAAGTTCATTTTTCTTATCTTACTTGCTCTTCCTATTTTGCACTGTTTGTTACAGCAAAAATAGTATATACATTGTATATACATATAAAATGTAGGCTATACATTGTTTTTGAAGTAATACTTTCAAAAACAATGTATAGCCTACATTGTTTTTAAATGCTACATTCAATGTACTTTTTTGTAGTTCTGATTTTTTTCAAAACCTAGTTTATGACTTTATACCCAAGTTCAAATTAGATGAATCAATAATATTGTTTAATTTTTGATTATTTTATTTTGAAGGTGTGGGGTGAGTATTGTAAATACTTTACAAACATTAATTGAACTATTATTTTTCTATTGTACTTAGCAAATATACGTCTTTTAAATTCATTTATCAATTTTACAAACATTAAATAATCTAATTTTGTCTTATTTATCTCTTATAATAGCAGAATATCACGTGTTTCATACAGAGCAAAGCCTTAAGAGAGAAATACTATATAAATTAAATGCTGTAACAAACATGCCAACAGCTCCCCTTTCGGTGAACAATGAAAACAGACAGCAGAGTTAAGCGAGCTTTTGTTATTAACGAACGTGTTTTCTAGATTTGTCTGTTTTAAATAATTTTAAGTATAATTTCAGTTTTAAATTAGTTTCGTTTGTATGTTTCATAACTGATAAAATATTAAAATCATTATAAATTTAATTCAGAGATTTTTGTGTTCTTCCTTAGCCAGTAGCAAAAACACATTTGTCAGGTAAGACAAATGAGAGATAACTCTAAAAACAACAAAATAATAGTGGAGAATTTGAGAGATAAATTAATGCAACATAAGAGCATAATTAAATTAATGTGTGTGCGCCTTTAACTTAAATATCTCACAAGAATTTCTTTTACACTTGACGTCAGCGTAGAAAAATCATTTCAAATAAAAAATATTATTTGAGAAAGCATTAAAATATGCATTTATCACTATTTCCTTGTGGTAAACAATGAATCTCCTAAAATATTAATCATGCATGTTCAACATTAGCTGTTTTACATTTTAAAAGAATATGCGATACATAAGACACACTCACGCGAAGAGTGATGCCTTATGGGATTGAAAGACTGCAAACAATGGTCTTATTAAAGTTTGCACGGATCAGAGTCTGAATCAGAACAGGAATCCCTCAGCTCGTCTTTTTCTTCTTTCATTCCTTCACACTCTTTGACAGTTCTGTAGTAACGCGTTACTTACGCAAGAATGATTTGACAAGACACTGAATCGAAAAGAAAGTTCTACGTGTTTTGGGGTGGCTTTGAATACGAAAGCAATGCTCTAACTCAGCTCCACCAACTTCGTGGGGAACTTTGAAATTGGTTTCAGTGTGCCACCAAGACTTAGACTGATGTTTATCTTAAAATTCTTTCAGAAATCACTGAATACTTTGAAATATATATGTTTCAGATTAAAAGTTTGGCATAAGGATTCTGCTTGATTTGCTTTGAAAATAACCAAATCTATAACACGAACATTTACAGAGAACTATTTTGAACATAAGAAAAAATTAAAATAGATTATTTTTGAGAAATCTTACAATCCGTAGATGTTTTTAACCACTAAATTATCCACTAAAATATCAAGTTAAAAACTTAGGTTAAAATTCTCAAAAATAAAATTAATTTTGCAAGTCTCAAAATTTAGAAATTAGTGCTTTTTTTAGAATGATGTATGATTTAATTGATGATTTTATTTCGTTACAAGTTTTTAAAATAGAAAATACAAATTTATTAGTGTTTAATAAACGATGCTTTATTCAGTAATACATATTTCTATATAACTTAATGTTTGAAATTTATGATAGTTTTTTCAAATTCAAGTAATGAATTTTTACCAATACTAATATAACTTAATAAAAATATTAAAATTTAGTGTCAAATATATATACTTCTCTAGAGTATTTTACCCCAGTAAAATCTTTATTAGAATAAGATTTGAGTATGAAATATCAAAAAGTATCCTTGAAACTATATGAGAAATACATAACACTGACTATTTTATCAATTTTTACAGGAAAACAAATTGAATAATTTCTTCTTTCATTTTCTTGCCTTATCAATTCTATTTATGACTGAACAAATTGTTAAAAAATCTCATTATAATGTTCTGTGCCAAAATGAATATTATAAAAAAGTCATTTGTACAATTATTTTACTTAAAACGGATATGGTATCCCATTCTAACAAAATACAGAATAATAACCATAAAGAAAGATTTATTTAAAAAACAGTGCAAAACTTTGAAATTTCTTACCACACATTGCAGTCGAAATATCTTAAATTTAGGATTTTCATAATCTTAAAATGTTGCTTAAGGCATTAAAGAATTTTCATTTGATATAAGTGAGTTTTTAATTTATACAATACTTTATGTTTTAAATTAAATATAAACAATCTTAGAGATTTTAAGCCGTTTTTCAAAATACAGTTCCTACTTAATTATGATAATAAGTAATACAATAATTGTTTTCAAGGGATGATTTTCATAGAGGATCAGCAAATTACTCATGGAAAACGAGATAGATATAAGCAAAATACGAGGAGTTTGGTATAGTAAATTTTTTTATTTTCAAGAATATAGCATTCGACCAGTTATTCAATACTAAAGACAAGCATCGAGAGAAGAATAATTAATTAAAACAATGAGGGCACATTAGATATCTTCACTGTCAATATCTAAAAATCAGAGCCACATAATAAGGCATTCTACTCAGACACTTTCCTACAAAAAGAATTTCTCATAAAATTTATCACAACAGTATGTTGCAAAGTCTCTTGCTAATCACAAATTTTAAAAGGAAACGATGACCATTTTCGTCATCAGTTTGGCAAGATTCCGAGGATGCAACCTAATGGATAATGAACTGGTTTTCGGACATGTACTTAATATAGTAAGAGTTCCTCTTTAACTTATACATCCCAGTTGAATCCCCCTAGGCAGCAAAAAGGTACCTCAGAAAGATAAGCAAACCAAACTGGTTGGGAAAAAATCTTAGTAGCTGTAATTAACCTAATTTATAGGATATTCACAAAGAAAGAGTTTGTAAAAGTAATTTTAACTTTTAAGTGTATATAGTACTATATAATGTGCTAATAACTGTAAAATGATTAAAACGCACTTTAATGATCATGTAAAGAATACAATAAGTTAACCTTAACATGTTACATAATTTCTTTAGTATATTTATTGTGTATCTTATTCTGTTACAGCTTATATTGTTATTAAAATTTAAAAAATGCTAAATATTTTATAAGCAAAATTCTACAGCAATTAAGTATTTATCTAATTTTTAACCAAAACATTAAATAAAAAAAATAAATAAAAGCCTATTTTACTCATAATTAAGAAAAAATAAATGTCAAACTTTTAAGAAGTCAATGGGATTTTTATTCACTGATCCTCACAAAATAGAAAGATTTTCTTTAAATTTTTAGAGCAGAAAATAAAATCTCGAATCCACCTTAAAGTAGCTAATCCGACAACGGTACAAACACAAGAAATAAAAGCAGGAACATCGCAAAAGAAGCGATAACTGCAGCTTTGTTGGCAGGATTCCGTCTCGGAGGGAAGAAAATAAGGAGCCAGAGAAGAATCTAATCAAAAAAGACAAGAGAGAGAGGAAAGCGAAGAAATGAGGAAAAAGGTAAGGGGAGACGACAACGTTTGCGTAAGGGATTCATGGCAGGGGATCAAAAATCACGTTTCTCCCTTTAGTTTGAGCGAAGTAGAGCCCACCACTTCTTTTTTCTTCCCTCGCTGCTCTTGTGAGAAATCCCTCGCTAGACCTTTATCCCTTCTTTTCTCTGACCCCCTCCCACTTCTCCGCAATTCTTGTTTGTGTTCTCAAGAAAATGCGACGAACCAATCCGAAGACATGATCTCAACCACCGAAAAAACACGTGCGATTCAGGACATATGTTGTGCACTCGTAGACGTAGGATATCAATTTATATTTTCAGTGCGATTTTGCGTCTGCTGTGTTATGATCTTTGAGCTATCGCAGGGACCATGGTAAAAATTGTATCGCGAGGTTAATCGTAAGGGTTCTACTGAGCTGCCAAAGATTATTTTCCAATTCAGTGATGACAAAATTTCATTTTGATTCACTGGATCTCAAAAATTGATATCTGTCAACAAGTTCATAGTCCAGATCAACATACAATATCAATGAAAATTATGCTTTAAATTTACTTAGAAGTTTTGGTGGAAATTTTTCCAACTTATTCACCCTAATATCAGAGGCAAGTAACAAACTGCTCATCAATTATTCGTTAATGCTTCATTTATAATTGATATGGATTATCATTCTATTCCGTTATGAAATGGCTTTTTACAATTATACTGATTTAACAATGTACAATTAGACACAACTTTTAACTATGCACAACAATATGATAATAACTCGTAAGTTGTGTGAAATATTTTACATTTATTTATCAAAATAAAATCTTTTGTTGTTCTGTTAAATTGAGACTAATTAAGGCTAAAAATTAAGACTAAAAGGTTTCTAAAAGACATATAATTTTATCAATGCATTAAAATGAAAATGATTATTTTTTAATGAAAAGAAATTATATTATACAATTTTTCTCTTAAAACGTGCTACTTTAGTTAAGCATTAATTTCCACCAAATTCAAGAAGACACAGAAAAAATACTCTACCGCTGTATTTTATTTTCATCCATCTTTTGTGAGGGGAGACAAATCTAAAATTATAATACTTTAAAAATTATATTAGACATGTGTTAACGTACAGAAATGGAAAATTTCATTTATGGACGTGATAATGAAGTCTATATGGTCTTATAAGGATGTGTGTTAAAAAGAAGGATTTTTAAAAAAAAAAAAAAAAAAAAAACTTCTTTTTTTTTCATTTAACAAATATGTTGCAATTCTAGGTTATTTCCTTCCAAAGAATTGTTAAACAAACATGAATTTATTTGTTGCATTATTACTATGCAACTTAAATATTTTACATTTTAAAATTACTTAAGTAGCAACAACATTAACCGGAATAGTGGTCAAAAAATAAAAATATGGTACGAAATTCATGTCAGTGGATTATTATAAACTGATATAATAGCATTATAATATTTTAGTTATTATGAGGCTTCACGTTAGGCCATGTTTAGGTTTTACGAAAGGATGTTGATTGGTAGAATTCTACTTCCCAGCAATTAACGAATTAAAATACAAATTCGAAATAGTCTTGCATATGTACGTCATATTTATTGCAAAATCATGTACCTTAAGACGGTACGGGAATAATTTGGTTTGATTTATTGGTCGTTCTATGGTCAAACGAGATCAATAATGGTTTGAAAATGAAAACTTATTGGTCTGGGACCAACTTTTCAAAATTGGATTCCGAATCACGAGTTGGTATTCGGAGAAACATGTCGCAATGAAGAACAGTATTAACTGTTCAGTTATAATCTAGGGCTGATGTTTATTTGCAAAATAAAATTTAGAATTCATTTAAGCATATTCAGGTGCAGTTTGAACAAGCAAAATATCTGCATATTTTTTCTAATCAAGAATTCAAACTTAAATTAACTTAATAAGTATCAAGTTTTAACTCAAGTCAAAATAATGAAATACATTTCACCCAAAATGCTAAGCGATAAAGAATACAGGTAATGACGTTACTGAACTTCACTTAAAAACTATTCAATAAAAACATTAGAATTATGTAACCATTTTTTTTAAATATTATGAAAAAGGAGGATGATTTGTGTATTCATAATATTGTAATCTTTTTAAGTTGTTGCTCCTAACAAAAACGATCATTCCTCACTAATTTGAATTAAGTAACAAGTGAGCTGAATAGCTTGCGGGAAATAGGATTAAGTCATGGAACACCATATTTAAGATTTCATTTCAAATACAATTGGATACTAAAGTATTCCGAGATATTTAAGAGGGATGAATGGAACAAAAAAAGAGCTCCCGGAAGGACTATTACTAGCAAGGAAGCGAAATATGGGATATAAAATCCAATCGCGTTCTCTCCGTACCCGGGCACATTTCGAATGTTACATGCTTCTTAAAGAGAACGTAATACTCTTTCTTTCAGTACCTTATTGCAGTCATTAAAGAGACTATTCGGTAAATGCTTCTTTTCGCTACAAAACATAAACCGATGCTATACATCATCAAATCAAAGCTAATGGAATCGAAGAGGAGGAAATATAATTTTTATTCGCCAAATTAGATTCTCGGTTCATTTTATTTGTCTTTTTTTTTTCCTCTTTCGACTTTTCTTCTTAAGAAATTTTTATTTCTGCTTTTCTTGCGGTATTCAAGAAGAATTTGAAGTTCCAAATCATTTCGAATTCTTGGAGAAAAAAGAAATGACGGCGGTGAAAATATAATAAAAAAATATCGCCATTCAGCAGTTCATTTAGTTTATACTTCTTCTCTTCCATGAAATTAATATATCGATATATAATTTATATTTCTTTTTTATATCGTCTTCTTACTTGAGAAATATTTGCTAAAAGAGAATTCTTCAACTCACAGTTTATGGAATTTTCTTCAACGATTTTCTTAAAGCCCAAAGAATTAATCGTTTGAAAGCTTATAATTTAGCTCAGTAGTTAGTTTTCCAGTAATTATAACATTTCTGAAACTTCGCCAATTGTGTAAAATTTTCTGGATAAAAGTAATTTTTCATTGTGTTGAGAATGAAGCTTAGATGCAATTATGAGTTCATTAAATAATGCACGGTTTGCTTCCAAATTACAATTCCCAACTAAATTAATTAATATTTTATAAGAAAAATATCGTAATACAATTAACAATTGCATTATAATTATTTGAATTGTATTAAGATAAGCAAAATAAAATAGTTCTAATATTCGAAAGCTGCAAAATAAGAATAAAATTATCATTAACATAAACTCATTTTTTTTAATTTTTAGCACTATCATATAGTAGTGGGTGAGAAATTTTTTTCCTTTGTAATGATCAAATTTTAATGCTAGCAAAGCACTTATATTTGGCAAATATATATAGTTAAAAATTCAGATTATTTTATCAAAAAATAAAGCTTATTAAGGCAGAGTTTCTGTTATAAAAGGTAAAAAAAATATGAGATAATGAAATTTCTTTTAAATTATTTTAATATAAAATCTGATAAACATTTAAGGAAAGTATAAATTTTTTTATTGATGTCTAAGTAATTTTAAGCATAATTTAAAGAGCAATTTTGTAAAAATAGAATGTCGCGAATGAAAAGAAATATATTTATATTTCGTGCGCTTAAAAAACCTAATCATGCATTCACGTGATATGTTATCATAACAATGATACGCATTCTTTCTTGTGATAACCGACTGATAGACTTATCAATAATCTAGGGCAATATAATCTATATCAAGTCACTCAACCTTGCAGCTTCAAAATCTTTTAACATTTAAATTTTTATTATAGTTCGAAATATTTATTATTTTTGTTGTATCTATCTGAAATTAGATTTTCAAATTCAATTTCCTGAAAATCACTTCAAAATGGAATTTTTTATTACATTTTAAAAAAGCCTTATTTAACTTCTTTCGCAAAGATATTAATGAAAGCTTTTGCAAACACTTTTTAAAAAGTATTTCCTAAAGATAGCCTGATTTAACTATTATGAATATGATATAACTCTTAGAAAAGACCTAATAAAAATTCATGCTAGGTTAATTAAGTTAAAAAAAATTATCTAATGTAATTTCGTGCATAATATTATTACTTTTTTAATGTACCACAAAGCAAGTGGAATTGCTGCATATAAAAAAATGAAAACAATATAAGGAAATGAAATTATTTAAAAAAGATTTTTTAATTAATGTTTTCAAGGAAATTATTAAGTTTGTATGAATCAATTAAAAGTTAGTTTGAGGAATATCAAAAATAGATGCCAAAATATATAATATTTAAAGAAGATTGTAAAAAATTTTGATTTAAATTTTTAATTATTAAGAAAGAAAGTAGTCTAATCAAAATATGTTTATCAATTTTTAATTATTTATGTTTAGTAACTATTTTTAATAATTCAATAATAGCATTATATACATCTGTATACATTCCATTTGATCCTATATATATTGAATAAATGAAATATTTCGTCCTTTTATATCCAAGCTTATTATGCTTTATTTTTGACTTTTGAGTAAAATTTTATGAGAGGATTCTAAATTTTTTTAAAGAAACTAAAAAAAGAGTTTTATGGATTTAAATACAACACAAATTAATTTATAATTGGCAGTTTCCTCTCGTAATAAAATTTTCCTCAAGAGAAAATGAAAATCCATATAACAGTATGGATATAAATCTATACAAATAATTGCACATATAAATCTATATTAATGTATATGTTAGTCAATAATTTTATAATTGTTAAACGTTTCATATTCAATCAACATTATAATTAATAATATAAAATTTTAATGCACTTCCTTGTACAAGCGTAAAGCTAAGGTTTGTGCTTGCAAAAAAACTTTTGCGAAGTAAAATTGGGGCGAAGTATTATGCTTTATTTGTGTCATTCTTTATTATAATACTTTACCTGAGAACTTATAAAAACCAAAATCATATTGTTTATAGTGAATTTAGAAATAAGAATATGCTACAATTTTAATTTATTATTGAATAATTGAAAAAGGTATACTAATCAATAGAGTTATTGAGAAAACAATCTACATGATTTATATCAATATTTATTTACAAAAAATTTATAAAACACCACTTTTCATATTTTTTTAGCAAACTATAGTAAAATTCAAAAATAATTAATTTTAAGTAACCTAGGTTTGTCTTTAATGATAAATAAAAAATTTGTTTCATATAGATATTATATTTATCTATACTATGTATCACATGTATGTATAATATGAATAACATTCATTTGAAATGTATATATATAAGCATGATACTAGTACATATATATATATATATATATATATATATATATATTGTATAAAGAATATTGCTTAAGGGGCCCATAAACTTATTATCAATTTATATATCTATGAGGTCTCCATCAATTTCAGATGTTATTTACCATACAGCATCATAATAAGACTATTTTTCAACAAAATGAACATTTGAGAAATGAAACCATACATTGAAACTTTTTAAAACAATCAACGTATAATGTGTTTGCCAATGACAGTTAAAAACAATTACGGGAAACCGAATTGAGCCAATATACAGTTGTCAGAAGCGCATGAGAAAAATGCATACCTTTATATTGGTCAGAAGTTTACAAATTGTGCCAACGCGAAAGAATAACAAATCATCAATATCGCTAACCTAGTCTTAAACACCAAATCTCGCCGCAGTTTGGTGGGTACATACTGTCAAGGGTGTGATTTATGTTCTTTGCACCCTTTCCACCCACTCCAACCCCGAAAGAAGATATATGTACACATGAAAAATAAAGCGATTATATATCCTAGTGAAAGATCACATACGGGTGTTTCTACAGTTCCACTTTTTTTCTATCCCTCCTAGCTCTATTTTTTTCCTATCCCTCATATTCTTTCTTGAAAAGTTCTTTTATTTTCTTTCGATGGACACTTCCCGTGTTTTCTGTCGACCGCCACAAATACAAAAAATGATGGATTACAAGACGATTAAGTGCCTCTCTGTGTGCGATATCGAAAAATGTGTTATTTTTCAGCTTCTTTTTTTACCCACTTAAGAATATATGCACGCGTGGATGATACGGGATTGAGACTTAAAAAGAAAAGAAAAGAAAAAAAAAGGTGGACTAAGAAACGATGTCGACTAGAAAAAAAAGAAGAGGAAAGAATCGTCCTGAAATTATTGAGTTGTTGAAACAGCGCAATGCGATGGAATAACTTTGTGCAAAAGCTTTGCCAAAGTTGTTATATTGAGTAAAGTTCAAAAGAAGGTTTATCGGAAAAATTATCGGAGGAATTCTTCACAGAGAAGGAGAGACGTAATGTGTTTAATATTGCTCATCGATTGATAACTGTGTTCTTGTCGACTTTAATCTGTTTTGTATCTTTATTCAAATGGAAGTTGCATATTTGCTTATCTTCATTTATCACGTTATCTAATATTTCGTGAGGAATCTATCGGAAAAATTCTGCTAATTCTGAATATCGTATAGTCATTTTAGAAATCAGGAAATAAAATTTCAAGAGTATATGCGCATATACATATCCAACGAGAAATTTTCAAAATTTATAATCTTTTCTTTGAAAAAACATTTATTAACTATAAATATTTTGTTAAATAGCGAATAAACAACATTTAAAATATATTTATGTTAATATGAATGGTTTATTTAACTGTCAATGGTTTTTTTCCTACACACTGTGACTCTCATTTGACCAGGAGTTAGAATTTTAAGTAGAAACGGAATGACAACAAACACACAAGTCCTAGGTAGAAATCAAGCACTCAAAGTGTTGAACGAAGGCTAGAGCACATTACCCATTTGGTTGATACCTCGGTTATGGCATTATTCAAAAGATTTTTGTTACGAAATCTATTGTAAAATGATTGCTAATGTTAAATTTTGGATATTTTGTTAACATAAAAATTTAAGAAAAATAATTATAAGTATAATGAAACGCAAAGCATTAATCATAACCATATGGTATTATATGAGGGGATAATTATAATATCTAATATATACATATTCTATGAAATAATGATCATGGGGAAAAAGAGGAAAATATAAGTACTGGTGAATGAACTATAAAAAACTTAAAAAATGGTGTGGTTTTCAGTTTTCAGAAATATTAGAGAGAATAGATCAGAATGAAAATAATAAATTTTAGATGCAGTTAATTATAACCAATAAAGACGATTAATTTTGTTATTAAGTTTTCGTTACAATTTTGCAGAACTTTTTTTTTAAGTCGCACAGAAAGAAGTATTAAAATTTAATTTTTTTTTATTCTCATTATTAGACCTTAATTTGAAAGGCTTGATTGTGATAATGAAAAAGTAACGTAAGTAAAGCGTTAAACTGCAATTGTTTATACAAATGTTAAGTTTTTAATTTGTATATAAAAAGAAATGCTTATGAAATGCTTATTGGAGAAATCATTGAGGTACATAGCTGTGAGCTAAGTAGATTAGTTATATACTATTATATGAAAAATATAATGCAAAAACGTATTTATCATCTCAGCGAACAAATTAATTTTTCTAAATTTTTCCATAAAAATATTAGAGTTTTTAATAGAAATTATGTGTTTGATTTGAAGTGAATGAATATTTTACATTTTCTGTATTAAGCAAGAAAAAACATTGTTCAGAAGGAAAATTACAAAAATGAGTGTTTTTATAATATATATTTATATATATTTTCGCGGAACGAAAAAATATTTATTAAAAGGTTTATTAAATATTTTGCTGATTAGAAAAAAGTGGCCCTTGCAAAATCTTTTAAAACATTTTTGTTTACATATAACAAAAACGAAAAAAATATATAACTATAAATAAACAACTTTTTGATAGAAATAAAAATATTTTCATTAAAGAGCTCGCCCTTAGTCTTATAAATATACCTTACTGCTTCAGTTTACTACCGTTGAAAGATTATTTTCGACTCCTCGCAGTTTTAAAAGATGGATGCCAACATATACAACATAAAAACAACCTCATTTTTTTCATTTTATTTCTATAGGAGGTCTCCTTTCTAGGATCATCTTCGGATCTCAAGTACTGACACCTGACAAACTTAACCCTGACATTTAACAACAACTGCTCACCCCAGTGCCTCACCCTTAATTACCGTGAGACCTTAGATGGCATCCGATCTCCCCCCCCTCCTTTTCCTTCATGGCGTGGGATGCCTCAGATAACTCATCCCTGCCTCACCCGGTGGATGTTCCACTATCACCAGAGATCCATTGGAACTGACTGGTTTCGGTTTCTCTTCCCTGACCATTTCAGGTGTGGTTATTTCCTGGCCTCTTCCTGAAGGTGCCGGAAATAAGAGGAAATGAGATGGTGTTCCGTCTTCCGCATCATCTGAGATGACGGATCTTCTCAGGTACAGACTCTGCGCAAAGTAAATAGGGTTCATTAGCAAGGAACATCCCGGCGGTATCGAATGTAAGTAGGTATAGCTACTCTATATCCGAGTCGTGTTTGCTGAGAGGATGTGGCACGTTCATGGGTTACATTTATAATCAAGGGGTCCGACATTATTCAAAAGGTCATCCAGCTGAATGGACTCATAGTCAATAATTGAACTCCAAAAGTACAGATAGAGCACATGAAGAATCACAATGAAGAAATCTGCAAATTGTTTTTAAATAAATGTATGCAATAGAGGAAGTTGACTCACATTTTATATTCCACTTCTAAAATAATAAAATTAAAAAAAAATCTATGATTTCGACTACCATCCATATAGTATGAAATACATAATTTTGTTTGCATGCAGATATGAGTGATTTGAAAAAAGATATTTGCAAAATAATTATGAGTATGAAGTTAAACTCGAAGTAATTTCAATTGCCTATAAAGTATTTTCATGTAAAAACATTATGTCAAGGCAGAATGATATCGTATGCAGTTATTTAAACATATATTTAAAAGAAATTTGAACTTTCAAATAAGTATTGTGATTCTTGGCTACACATATAAAAATAAATTAACTCAATATTTAAGAACTAATATCGTTATTCAAATATTGTTTGATTTTAGTAAAGAAGTATGAATGCATTGAAGAAGTTACTTTCTAGTATTTTAATTATTTTTTAGTAATATATTTTTGTTTTAAAAATAATATATAATTATACATATATATATATATATATATATATATATATATATATATATATATAAATTTTTTTGAAACTAAGTTATGTGAATAAGCGAATAAGCTAACGTAGTAATTCACACCCCCATTAATGTTATATAACTCTCACTGAACAGCCACAAAACTCATTTATGCATAAAACATTAATTTAAAAGTATCTCAGATTATTCAGTGGCAAAAATAATTTTTAATGCGATTAATTTATACTTTTTTTTAAATATACGATAAGTTTATTAAATATTTGCAATGAGAATCAGAAACATTTAATAGTGGGAGCAAAAATCAAGAAATTAATTAGTTCTTTTCTTTTATTCATTGAAAATTACTTTCTCCATTTATTTTATACTATTTTCATATCTCAAAATTTATAAAATATTTCTAAAAATGTGCAAATTAAATATTTTATAATAGTTTGTGCTATTTTATGCCCTGAATCAGAAGTAACTGAAACATATTTATTTATTGTTATGAAGGATTTCTTATTTTCCACAAATGAAAAAATAAATTTATATATCTATATTAAATAAATTTTATATACTTGATTTTAAGTCACAATATTAAATAAATATTTGCATTTATTTAATATTGTTATATTTTATATTTATTATATATTATATTTACTGATGGAGTGCATTTAAATACAGATTTATATAACATTGGTTTTAAAATCTGTAGATATAGCTGTTATATTAGGTGGCTTATAAAATTTTTTTTCTATTGGTTAAAAATATTGTGTACATTATACATTATGTTATATTGTTCGTGGCTATATCTTTGATTATTCTAATGCATCTAAACAGATAAAAATGTTGATTAATGAATGCTGATATAGCATTTGCACTTTTTTCGACTACTAATATCACTATGGTGTAACAATGAGATCGACAGATAATATTTTGTGTTTCTAATATGGCCATCAATCTTTTCAAATATATAATATAAACAAATCAAAATCAATGTAGGAAGTTCCATTGCTTTAAGCATTATTTTAGAAAGACAGGGAATTTATATTCCTTATATCACATACTACAGATTAATAAATTAAAATATGTAATAAATCCAATTTATTTTAAAATTTTGTATAAATATAGCAATAAAAAATGTATATACCACAAGAGAGAACATTTTTTAAAATAATATATTTTCAGAATTTCCATATTAAAGTATATTTATTTATCAAAACACAATTATTTTTACTTTCTTCTAAATATGTAAAATTTTAATAACATTTAAAAGAAATAAAATATTAAATGTAGAACGCTTGAATTAGTTAATTAGTTTTTACATTAATTCACATTTATTTATGAGTTTACTTTATTTATGTTATTTTTTTTCAGAATTTCCTCACCTTGGTAATAGTTTTTGGACAAGAAAAGTTTAAATATTTTGATATGTTTTTGATTGTGCCTATTTTTGGCGACGTAAGCCGCTAAGCAATAATGCAAGGACGTAGCAATAATGCAAGGTCGACACATGATCTGGCAGTTACCTTTCCACGTCTGACTAAAACAGTAATCACTCACTAAACTCTACGAAACTTTAAAAGCACGTTATTGCACGGAGACAGAAATTACATAACTTTTTTAATCCTCTCTGCTCAGTGGTCTTCAGCTGGATCAGATATCAAACACGTTATTTTCCAGATAAGAGAACGATGCTTTGCATCAAAAGAAAATTTAATTTTTAAATAGACACTACAATATATACATATAATCGTATTACTTAATTTACTTTTGCGCAGTATAATAATATTGAACAGATGTTTGGCATACTTTCACATATATGAAGCACTTTATTCCATGAAGACAGAATTATGTAGTTTTTTAAAATGTGTGAGTGTGTAGTTCTGCGTTCTATAAGCTGTTTCCACTACCAATTAAGTAAGCTTTCCAGTTAGGAAGAGCTTTGTAGCCCAGATAGAAGATCGGCACTCTTGCGAACACTGGTTGGTTAGAAAATTTCGCTTGTACGGTAAGCGCTTGTCGGTTATCGAAAGGTTTCCATTCACCAAGATCCGATTAATAAACCGTTAAATATAATTTTAATGATCCACAATCCAGTCAATGTCACGTTCTTAAAAATCGTCAGTAGAACAGCAAATACATCCGGAAAACTTCTTGATCCTCCTAACTGTAACCCACTAAAAGGCCCTAATCCTCACAGTCACAGGAAACATCACGGAGAAGGGATTTACTTCTCATTTAAATAATTAATCCCACTGTTCCCCATCAGCCTTCTTCCGTCGAGAGGTCGTTTCTAATTATGTTGGCGCAGTTGTTCACTCAGCCTCCCCCCATCAACTCCCTGTCGATTTAATTGCTGCCCAGATTGCAGAAAACTCTAAAAATCCCTTTCTTCTTCGCTATCTTTTCTCTGAGGCACCCTCCACCCCTTTAATATTGTTGTTGAAAAGGGGGGCTGTTCGCAGATTTCGCTGAGAGAAGAAGGGGGTAGCTACTTGATACATAAGTGGGTGTGCATTCACTGTGAAAGTGGTGCATTTATGCATAAAGATCGAGACGACATCTCGCCCAGGGACATGCTGTACAAGGGTCCATTGGGTATTTTGTAATCGGTTGGCAACACAGCGTGGTAGCTGAAATTTCGAGAACTGTCATTCACTACTTGAGGATATGACAAACATTCTTACAGATTGCATGTTTTTGTAATGTTAAGTTTCAGCAACTTTGGCAGTTGAGAGTTACGAAACAACGTCTCAAATTACTGGTATGTAAGAGCCAAGTTATCCGGTAACACAAAAGAGGACTTTAAGATGTTCTCGTTAAGGATGAAAGTATTTCTTCTGTCCATTGTTAAATGCAAATTACACAATATTAATAATGTTACATAAAATTGGATTGAAAACTTTATTTATGAAACCTGTTTAAGCATTTTTAAATAATAAATAAAATTATAGGACTTATGTGTCAACTCTGAAATCAATTATTATTTCAATTTTTTTAAATAATTAATAATTAACTAGTATAAAAAATTTAAATTTTATGTTGGGTATCAGTAGCCTTGTTTCTACTCTTATCTTTGGGATGCTTACAGTTATAATCATAAAAAAGAGTCGAGGCATAGAAAAAAGGCAATGTAGAACCATACAAAAAGATTTTTCAGTTCTTAGAATGATAACATTTAGAAGTTAGTGATTTTTTCTTGAAAATTGCTTGGGATGCGGAAAAAGTAACTTGCAAAGTTGTAGATCTGCAGTAACAAACAAAGCCTTATACAGAAATTTAATTATCAATTATTTGGAAATTATTTTGTAATTAATAGTATTTCATCAGTCATATTAAATAAAAAAATACTTTATAATTAAACAACATATTAAATTTATATCATTTATTAACAGTTTTTTGGTTCAAATATTTAGCACAAATTCTTTATGCATATTTATATTATATATATAGGCCCTATCTATCTTGGTTTTTTTAATATCTTCATCTAATATATTCATTTTGGGTAGCAAATAGATCACACATTGAAAAGGTAAAATTAAAATAATTGATAGAAACACAGCTTAAAGAGAAAATTGGAGACCTGAAATCACGAAAATTGAGGTAATAGGTAACTAATTACCATGGCAACAAATAAGCCATGCAATGAAAAATTGAAAGCAGTTGAGGGAAATTAGTCACAAATAAGTAATTCGATCAAATAAAAAATTTATATATTAAATCATATTGTGTATATAATACATATTTATTATTATATATTTTATTTTAATTGTTTATCTGATTTTGTGATATCTCCCTCGTACTGCATGCGTTATCATAATATAGTACAAGTGCTCACAGTGAGTTTTATTTTTTGAATCTAAGGGAAAGTCGAATTTTACAAGCATTTTAAAGATAGCTAATCACCCAATTCGTACAACTAAATGCGGAATTATTCAAAGTAAAAGGGTGTTTTTCGTAATGAAAGAGGATTTCTTCCTAAAACATTCCAGTGATAATATTCACCCCTTTCTTCATGAACAACTCATTTACTCGCTTCCAAATTATACTGTTCCCAGATAACAGTTTTACCCCTTTTTGGATCTTAAAAATCCTTTGTATTCGTCGGAAATAGGCTTTAAAAATATTTTACTGAGAGCCTTTTTCTTATCATCTTCCCTAAAACTCTTTTGTTTTGGGGATTTCTGGTTGTGGAATCGATGGGGTACATGTCGATTCCCTCTGCATTTTATCTTTGCCGTGATGAGGGTGCTGAAAACACGATAATTGGAAAATAGTTGGTGACTAAGTTTTGATTCCGATGCACCGAGTTGATGAATATGCAAAGAAAACGAGGGTGTATATCTAAAAGCGCTGATAGAAGCTGTGATGTTAAATTTAGGAAAAGGGAAAATAATTATGAGAATATTTCTAATAAAATAAAAAAGTTTTAAGATAAGTTTAATCATTAATAGGTAGAACGCATTTTGCATTGCTTGGTTACGTTACGTTTTGTATTCATTGATTAAATACACATTTTGTATTGCTAATGAAACAAAAGGTTTGCACTTTATATTGATTGATTAAAATTTTATAGCAAAGAAAGTAACAATTTAAGAAAATCACAAATTTGTTTTTAGTATTATTATTATAAAATTAAAGCTTGCCCTGTGTAATTTACTTTCAATCGTAAATAATTTCGCATTTTTAAAGATAATTTACCTCCGATTTGTATCTAAAGAAAATGTATTGTAGCATAAATAGTGAAACGTGTACTTAGTTTTTTAGTTGACGTTTTAGAATGAGGCGGCTGAAAATGTTTTATAAATAATAGATACAGAAAAAAAATAAAGAATTTACAAGCAATATCACCTCAAGGGTTCCAAAGGGGAGTTTTATTATTTTTTTTCCTCCTCAAATTAACTTTAACTATTAAGTTAACTTTAACTATTAGTTTCGTTAAATTGAAAATTTTGTGTAAAATAATTTTTATTTATTTTGTGTACTCAATAATAAACGTCAAATTTATATTTCTTTCCTGACAAAATTATAATTTCAATCTTTTTTTTTGAATTTTTTCTATGCTATATAAAAAAAAAATATTTAAGATGGTAAGCTGTCATAAATTTTGTTTTTTAACTATATAGTTCCCTCTTATTTTTTTATTCTAGAAATATAAAAAACCCTGGATTGATCGTAAAACTGATTTCAATTCAGAGTATTGGGAAAAGTAATTTACAAATGCCGAAATATTTAACAACTAGAAAAAACCCAGAACTGTGTATAGAATTACCAAATATACACCACTGGCCACCGTAAATGCAACAACCTGAAGGAAGCATGCCAATAACGAAATTTACAACATGCATTAGCGGAGGTGAGATCTGCAAATGATTAGAATTTCAGCGCAGACGCACATCAAGCGCGCCTGAGGCGCCACCTCAAAGCGCGATTTAAAGCTTCAAGATTTCGATGATTTCAAATTTAGCAAACGCGATTTTCTTGTACCTTAAAAAAAAAAAATGTCAAACATACCTTGCAGAAAACATCAATCATTTTTTGATCAAGTATCGAGTACCGAAAGAAAGGATCGTGGCCTACCGAGATTGTGGCCAATCATTCCCGTAAATTAGTAGTCTTGTTGGACAAAACCAAACAACTGTAATGTTGATATGTGATCTTTGGATGCAGAAGGGTACGACAGACCGACGTGTTCGATCGCATCAACGTCAGTGCACCACTTCATGTGAGGACAGGAAAATTGTGCGCATGGCAGTGACGGATCATTCAGCCACATCACGAACCATATAGCACAGCAAATTCAGTCTATAACACATCATCCAGTGTCTTCGGGTACCATTCGACGCCGTTTACAGCAGAGTGTAATGTCTGCAAGGTGTTTTATGCTTTATCTAACCTTGACATAGATTTACAGACATTTCCGCCGCCAGTAGTGCAATGAAAGAAAGATGTGGGTGGCAGAATGAAATTAAATTGTCCTTACTGACGAGTTACGCTTTTGTCTGCAACATTATGATGGTCGTATTCGAGTCTGGAGACACCGTGCAGAGAGGATGTTGAACAGCTGCGTTATGCACCGCCACACTACCCTGCACCGTGTATTATGGTATGGAGTGGTATTGGATATCACTCTCGCCCTTCTTTCGTATGCATAACTGCCAGCGCTACATCTCCGAAGTGTTGGAGTCAGTTATCCTTCCTTACCTTCAGAGCTTTCCCACAGCCATATTTCAACAGAATAATGCATGGCCATACGTGGCACGCATTGTCCAAGGGTTCTTTGTCAATTGTCAGATTAAGTTACTTTCATGGCCGGCTCGATCTCCGGATTTTTTGGTTACAGAAAACATATGGTCTATGGTTACTCAAAGATTGACCCAGATTATATCTCCAGCTGCCACACCAAATAAACTTTGGCAGCGCGTGGAAGCTGCTTGGTTTGCTGTACCCTAAGGACATATCCAGCGGAGATCTCCAACCATGGAGGCTATTCTGGCTTCTGATTTTGGCAGGAACCACACTTTACAGAAGTCTATGTCTATAAATTTAATTATTTGCTATTTTTGATATTTAATCAACATGTTCTCTACAAAATAAATTTTGTTGTGATATCTTTTGTCTTTCTTTGTGTTGTTTGGGTGGCCAGCAGTGTTCATCAAATATGGAATACATTGAATAATTATTTCACACACGTAATATATATTGAATATTTAATTTGATTAAAAACTTGCAAAGTTATTTGCAACTGATGAAATGCTTAATAGTTACAAATCCTTTGCAATATAATAACATATAGATATAAATTATTGGGGAAATATATTTTATGCTTAGATATGAGTGAAACTTTGATTATTGAAATAATTTGTGTAAGCAGAAATGCATTAATTTGGGATACTAACAAATTGACAAACGAATTGCTTATCAAATAAATCCCGAAATCATTTCTACTATTCTATGGATGATGGGGATTGGTAATATACAATATAATTAGAATGTTTCTTCAAAATTAATATCTTTGTTTTAAAATATACCAAATAAGAATTTAAACACTATATAGCGGATAGTCCAACAGCCGAAGATGTTGAAAAGTCTGCTTCAAGGGAGGAAGTTTTGAAAACTCCCAAACACTCACTTTGACAGATATGTATGCATTTATCAGAAATATAAAACCCATCTCATGTTGTTCAACAATAGCTGGGATCGAATCTTATACTTCACGAAGCGCGTGGTCTTACCACTAGCTTACAATGTGTAAAAAAAAATTCAGGCTTTATATATTTTTTATTATTGTTCTTTGGGAATTGAACTCATATAATCATATTACATACACATTTATATTAATCAGGCCCACTTTAAATTTAGCTGCACTAGTATCAACTGATGTTTATGCTGTAACTGATGACGCTATTATTCTCTCCTGAATTAATCTTAAAAATTTCTGTCTCACTTTACTGCTGTAACTCTCAAAGATACATAAAATCAAAGGTATAAAATACCGATAATTTTTTGTATATTAATAACAATAAATAGTAAAATATATTAGAGTATAATACCAAATATATACCATAATTGTTAACAATAGAATTGCTAACATTGTTATGGAGAATATTAAAGTTTATGTTCACGACGATATGAAGAACATTATATTATAAAATTTGGCGAAACTTTGCACCGTTAGAGTTAAGGAAAGTTTAATATTAATATATAACTTCTTGGATTAAAATCTGTTTCACGTTGAGTTGTGAGGGGATAAAACAAGCATGCCTTAATCTACCAAATACATAACTTTAGGTTAACACACACTACATTCTTAACTTGAAATCTACAACTGAAAAATTCAGAGAAGTAATCTCTTCTTCCAGAGAATTTTCATTCTTCAGTTTTAATCTAACTCGAAGTAACCCAAGGGATTCAATGTTGATCTTAAGTCGGGTGATATTAAAGTCTGGCGACAAACTTTTCTTCTCATTTGACAATGTACGAAAATGAGATTGGCGCATTCTTTTTATTCCACCTCGCATTTTAACGCAGAATGGCGAACATTTCTTTGGCTAGACGCTTAAGGGCAGAACGAAGATTACAAAAGCGGAATTGAAGCCATATTCACTTCTGATTATGTGTGTAGTCGAGTACCCCAGCTAGAGCCTTGAATTTTAATTATAGTTCGCTACATTCTCAACTTTAAAGGCGAAAGAAAAATAAAATATAGAATGACATGAAAACGTATTGTGCAAAATTGAATATTTTTAGTTCTATTTCTTAAAAATTGAATATTTTTAAGAAATAGATCATACTAAAAACGGCTTTCATTTTTATTAATCTGTTATAAAGTAGATACTTTATCATCTTCATAACAGATCTGGTGTGAAATAATATTTTATGAAGTCTGATAATTTAATTTGATTTCTTAGTGGAAAAAAGATATGCATTACGCATATCACATTTTTATATTGATCATCTTCAAGCTTCAAAACATTTGTTTTATTATCCTAACACTACTGAAACGCCATCTGGTTGGCGCGCATAACCTCATCCTTATTTTGATTAGGGGTTGAGAGTATAAAGAAATGTGACGTTTCCTGCATATTACAAGATATATTAATTAGATCGTTCTGTTAAACTAAAGAAATAATTTGCTGAGTATATCAATTTCTAAATTAAAATGCAAAGCACCGATGTGTATAGCATCTACGTAGATAAGGTACAATCAAAGTTTGTTAAGATTCAATCCTATCTATACATGGCCCAAACTCGGGGGGGGGGAATGCAGATGAGGTGTTGAACATTTAAAAACGCTTTTCTATTAAGAAAATATTTGTTAGTGAAGCAAAAATTCCATCCGCATTGTAATAACTTTCATATCCACGCCATATTGGGAAAAGCGTAAATGCGTACACTACAAAGAGTAAAAAATCCTTTTTTAAAAATCGAACAAAATAGAAAATATCGCTACCTCTTTTGAAAGAATTAACGCTTTTAGAATGTAAAAAGTGAGGGTTCAATGCCGTAAACATTTTTTCTTTATTTACAGATGTAATGCATAGTTAAATTAGTTTTAAATGCAGTTCAGGAACCACTCACTTCTTTTTTGAAGCGAGAAGAATTCCAATGTGGAATGAGATGGATTCCTTTAATTACATCCCGACATAAATAGTGTAATTAATTTAAGTGACGTGTCCTTTAGCGTTCTAGATACAAGTATTTCAAATAATTGTTAATTATGTTTTAAATTAATTATAAACGCTGTTTTTAAGTTAAAGCTATAAGTTTCACTGCGGTTTTCATTTCGTCCTAGCTCAAGAATTCGGTGGATAAACTGAAAAGAAACTTCATTTACGTGGATGGAAATCCAGATAATAGGGTTTTACTAAAAGTACATCTTGTTAAGCACGCAAACCTTATTCCATGTAAATTTTCTCTTCCCTTAAATAACATTTGTATAAAAATAACACATAAATCATTCTCATTTGACCTGGACTCACAATTTGATGATACGATCCAATTCATTGTAAAACATAATATCAATGATACATAATTTCAATTCAATTTTAACGATGAATTATACCTTTCTGTGTGAACAAGACAATTTATCATATCAAATCATTTAATCAAAGGTTGGGTAATAAATATCCAAATTATTGCATCACAGGTTAATGGAACTAAAATGCGTACAATACTACATCAATAACCGAAGGACAAATCCATTAATATAAGTTTCCTAATTTTCTATTGTAAACAATTCAACGAGAAACACAGACGTTTCAATAATTTGAGAATAAAAGCACTACGAACATGACAATGGACAACACATTGAAACATTAAATAAATATTTCATATTACTTGGGATGAAGGATATAACTGGACATTGTTATATATTTAAGCAAATTATATTCTCCACTTTTCAAATATTGCACAGACAATAATTCATTTACATTAGTATGAGATAATGAAATTGATCCGTGCCTTTTTGTTTCATTTTTAAGAGCATTTAAAATACAATAGAAAGTTTTTGAAAATAAAATATTACCACTCTTAAGTAACAATACTTTGAATCTTTAAAATGGCATATTATAACAAAATCTTATAATTATATCATAAAATAGGATTTTTCACTATGGCTTTAAGAGGAAAGTTTAAAAATTTTTAAATATGAAATAGCTGTCTTCATTTGTTCATCAAAAATTTGAAATTCTTCAGCTAAAACTGAATTAACCAACATTTCTCAAAAAGCACATAACAAAATTCGTTTTTTTTTTAAAGATTCAATGGTTACTTTTACAAACATGGGCTCTGTAGAATAATCGTCAGCAACCTATTTGTACTAAACGTGCCGTGTACTAAACGTGGCACCCGGTACAATTTTTAGTGGAACTTTACACACTTCTACAAAATTAAATATTTTTAATGATAAATAATTGATATGTTCTTGAGCTTTTTCTCTATAACTGTTAGCATTTCTACATTAATGAAACTGAGTTAAATATTTCTCCCAGTGCGGCATCTTGAATATTATAAATAGATTAGTTTGGTAAGCCACAGACCAAAAGTCCCGATTCCCCTGATACATAATGACTATTTTTAGAAATGGCCAGATTTAATAAAATTTGGAACTTTCTAATACATTTTTATAATGAATCGATTAAATTGAAGACATTTGGCACAAATACACTTTAAACTTCTAACTCTTTTTTGCCTTCCTTTGCTTAATGTATATAATTATCAGACTGAGATTTTTATTTCAGTTTTCTAGAATATAAATTTATGTATCTTTTTTTTATAATCTATATCTATTTAACCATGCCCATTAGGTAAATCATTTGGAAACAATAAAGGGAAACAAAGAAATGAAAGAAAAAAAAAGTTTCATGAGAAGCCAACACAGAGTAAACAGAATTTTAAGAAGTTAGGAGACAAAAGAGATTTTATAAAAAGTATATATACTGCTGTAGGGCATAGAATATATTGTCTGAAAGACTTCGTGGAGCACAAATTAGGATAATGCATCATAGAGAAGATTTTGGTGTTTAAAAATATTATAAGAATAAATAAAACTTTTTCTG
The DNA here is from genome assembly GCA_026290005.1 of Latrodectus geometricus. Lineage (NCBI taxonomy): Eukaryota > Metazoa > Arthropoda > Arachnida > Araneae > Theridiidae > Latrodectus > Latrodectus geometricus. The sequence goes on along the minus strand of JAPDSC010020156.1, from coordinate 2,947 downwards.
AAAATGTGCCAAAAGATAACCTGAACATACTTTGAGAGATTCAGTAGTTGGATTATAATCATTTATAAATATGCGTAAAATAGGATTTTTAGTAGAACATAATACAGCATTAGACGATTTTTTAAGTGTACTGTAAACATACAAAAATCATTTTAAAAAAGAAGTGAATTAACCTTTATTTATTTTCGCAAATTAATAGGATATTTAAAAAATAGTTTTATAGAAAGTTGGGGCAAAATTAGAATAAAATAATAATTTATTTAGTATCTTAATTGCAATCAGGTAATAAATTATATTAAAACAAAAATACAAATTAGAATAATTCTATTGAAACGAATGATTATATAAATAGATATTAATTTTTTAACATGTAACTACACTTTTGTTTATGCAAATATACGTAGTTAAAAAATAAACTAAGCAAACAGCAATAAATTTTCGTGATAATTTTATTTATATTGACTTTTTAACTGTGTCGAGAGAGTAGTCGTTAATCCTATTATTTTATCGAGCAGTAAAAAAAAATGATAGCCTAGTGAAATAACACTTCTAAGCAGCTGCTAAAATTCAATAAATCACGTGAAATGCAATAACACCTGCTCTGGCTGGAGTTTTTGAAATTACTTTTCTTGTCTATTGATTCCGAGGAGATTGGAGTAACACAATAAGGTCATCACCAGTGTGGTAATTGATTTGAAAATTCACTTCATATGGAAAGGTTATCTTTACTTGATCGAAACTGGGGAATGCCCAAAGCAGCTGCTCCATTTACTGATATATCGCTCGTTCCTCCTCCATTTTCAGTTACGGTTGAGGTGAAGCTAGTGCGCTTTATAAAACGGCAAGAGGAGTTTTGGTTTGATAGTAAGTAATTAGGAAAGCAGGGTTTTGAATGGGTTTGTGTCTGCCATGAATGTGAGTATGGTATCGGAAAAGGAAAGGAAATACAGATATTTAGCGGACTCATGAACAAATGTCGAAAATATTTGCAGTGAACCATTTTAACTGCATTTGTACCCCTTAAAAATGTATAAATCTATCGTAAGTGATATTTATCCATATAATCAGATTTCAAATGAAGATTAATAATTTTTCTATACAATTTTTTGACATTGAGCATAATGTTTTGATATTATTATGTGATTTTTACATTTATTGATACAAAATATTATGTTTTAATTGTTAAATGCAAGCATTCTTCATTGAAATAAAGTCAAAAAATATTTACCGTCATTAATATGTCGGAGATAAAATTGCTAACTGAAATAAACATTATAATACTGAAGTTGAAATTTAATTATCGAGTGCAAAAAATGATCATTGAGCGACAAATAAGCCAAAACAAACGAAGTTAAATTAAATTACCTCATTGTACATGGAAACATGCAAAACATTTTAAGTGCTGTAAAAGAATATTATTGTAAGCTGAAAAGTTTAATATTATGGGAATTAAGTTTAAAATAATTTGTGCACAATATTAAAAATTAAAATAATAAATGTTAGTTTTAACATTTTAGAAGTAAATAAAACTTCTGTCGGACATATAGCTAAGAGAGCTGACCGAAAGATTTATTTCAAAAATATATTCAATATAGTTACATTCTCAAAACATGGAGCTCCAGCAATTCAGTGAGGGATACGTCACCCTCCCTATCACTGTCTGCTGGCAAATGATGCTGATCTTAGGGAAAGTGGCGTGAAACTACTGACCCACTGGGTCTATAGAACATAATCATAGCAGTACTTTATTTTAACCACACCAGCGGAAGGGCTTTGGAAGTCACAGATGAACGTCTACATCTTCCCAACCCATGAAGTTCCAGAAATTGAGTGAGGGATAATGTCATCACCCACCGATCACTATCTGCGGCAAATGATGCTTCACTTTGCTGATCTTACGGGATGCGGCGTGAAGCTAGTGAGCCACTGGGTCTATAGAACATATAATCATAGTAGTACTTTATCTTCACTACATCTTCTGCATTCTAACTGATGCAAATAAAACAGAGACCAGACTCTCGTCGCTGTCGTTAATATACCATTTTATCATCTAATGCCCTGTGCTCTAACAGCTCACCATTTTTGCTATCACTAAGTGCCAAATCAACAGAAGCATATGTAAAGAGTCATCAATGTTTGATTTTGCAATAAACAGTTCAGACGATTCAGATGTATTTATAACTGATTGAGTACATCTGATACAATTTTCAAGATATATGTATAAATGCGTAAGACATCTGATGCAATTTATATTTCTTTCCTTATGGAAGCATAACCACCATGTTTTTAAGTTGTGGGCAAGTATAGCCCAGTTTTATCTAATAAGCGAAGGAACGACCATTTATATTTTTTGTAATAATAAAACTGGTCATAAGCAAATACAATTCCTGAAACAGATACTGATGTTATCTATCAGCCATTTATCACCCAAAATTTGTCATCTGCTGTAAAAACAATTGTTGCAAAAAGTGAAGAACAATTGTTGAATCATCGAGTGTTTACTTTTCATTTATCTCTAGTGATAAATTCCATTCATTTATAATGTTAATTACGTGGCGAAATTATATGCAGATCATTAGTGTAAATCATTCAACTATGAAGTCTTGACACTCTTAATAAGGATACTATCAAAACTTTAACAGTGTATTCAGCTTTACTTTAAAGTGTTAGTATATAATACGATTATTATATTTCATTTAATCGAATATATTTTGTGGAGATCGCTGTTATCTCACGAAGGATGCCTTAAGTGCATTCAATTAATTTAGATCTTAGAAAGTAATTTGAAAATCTTTTTAGTTTGAAGCTATCATTGCAGATTTATTGCTTAGCAACCTTTCGACAAAAATCTAGGTGCATAATACTGATATGCTTAGCGATGTAGAATTACTTCTGTAGTACTATATAAATCAAGAAGCTCATTATGTTCATTTTTAAGGATTTTTCT
>JAPDSC010020144.1:0-13499 GCA_026290005.1 Latrodectus geometricus | reverse complement strand
ATATATATATATATATATATATATATATATATATATATATATATATACAGGGTGATCCAAAAGTCAGGACGAACTTTAAAAATGAATAATTCGAAAACGAATCACGATACAAAGATGTGGTTTGCACCAAATGGATGGAAAAGAAACCGGGTTTTGTGTGGCAAAGAAGAAAGAAATATTTCTGTTGGTGACCAACAGATGGCGCTGTCGGACCCTTGAAACAGCCTAAAGTTACAGTCTGGTGTGGCTTCACTGCTGATTTCATAATTGGTCCATTTTTTTCGAGGAAGTCACACAGACAGGTTTCCAAACAGTTTTTGTCACCGGTAAGCGATATCTAACTCTGTTACAGAACAGCATTATTCCTGAACTGCAAGCGCAACAGGCACTCCAAACAGTCACCTTTATGCAAGATGGAGCACCACCTCATATTGCTCTGCCTGTGCAACGCCTGCTACGCTCAACATTTGGGGAGGATCGCATTATCAGTCGCTACTTTAATCACGCATGACCTCCAAGATCTCCCGATCTCACACCCTGTGACTTTTGGCTGTGGGGCTTCTTGAAGTCAAAAGTGTACCGCGACCAACCGGCATCACTAGCGGCACTGAAAGATGCCATCCTCCAAAATGTGTCTGCCATAACGCAGGAAATGCTACTAAATGCTGTGAATGGTGTGGTGACTCGTCTCACAGCTTTACTTCTGAATTATGGACAGCACATTGTACATTTACTGTAGCAGGTACTAATTAACTGTAATTAATCTGACTTCATTAATCATTTTTTCATTTGTAAATCATCTTTTGTTGCAATAAAACACTATAGCGCCATCTGTTGGTCACCAACATAACTATTTTTTTTCCATTGCCACACAAAACCCGGTTTCTTTCCCATCCGTTTGGTGCAAACCGCATCTTTGTATCGTGATTCGTTTTCGAATTATTCATTTTTAAAGTTCGTCCTGACTTTTGGATCACCCGGTATATCGATAGATACCTAAATATAGATGTATAGCATAGAAAACGTTAGCCTTAATCTCAGTTGCATACGATTACTAAGAGCCAAGAAAACAGACATGCTACTATAGTGTCCTTAATGGATTGTACATCTACGTCAAGATCTTTGAATTCAAAAATAAAGTCATTAGCATGACAGCAAATGTCTGCACGCACAGTTTGACAGTGTTCACAACCGATCATAACTTCAACTATCCAGGTGCTACATCGTCGAATCTAACCACTCTAAATGCTATGATTAGTCATTGAATTAAACGACGGAATATCATGAAGACAAAAGTTTAGACAAATCTTTATTTAATTTACTGCATCCTGATGCTCACTTTCATGTTTGGAAGTATCGCAGAAAACAACCATATCCAGTCAACATCAAATCGTCATGCTGACCCATCACTTGGAGTGATAGTATGAAATGCCATTGGAGGTATGTCTCAATAACATTTAGTTTAATCTGATGGCACTTAAACAGTGACTGTTACATCTCCGTTAAGTTAAGGCTCGTGGTTTTTCCATTTATTTGAGTTTTGCAAGAAACTTTTCATTTTAACAGAACATCCAGTCTATAATGCACAAATTTTCTTAGATACAGAAATATTCAACTGATGACAAGCACGTTCTCCAGATCTCCCATTAATAGAAACCTTCTCGTCAATAATTTCGAAGAGATTAACTCGTCTTCGTACTCACGTTACTGAGGTTGATGAATATTTCATGTCTGAATAAGTGGTAGTACCCGTACATGTCATCCAATCTTTATTTGATTCAGTGCCAACAACAGTATTAAAAAACTGGAAGCAAATTTATTCAACAGCAAATGTGATTTAGTTAGTGTGCCGTGGTCAAATAGTTTTCTTCGGGATGTTATTATGCATAGAGATATATTCCTCATGATATATACGTAAGCACTCTGGGCAGTTAGAAGAGTTCTGCATATTATATTCGGTGGTGAGTCTCTACTCTGATATGTTCAAGATCTGCACGAAATGTTCTGGTATCGAGAAGCTCAATATTAATCTTACATTTCAATTCTTTTTAGAGGAAAAAAAAAAAAAGAAGTACGACAGAAGAGGGGAATCAACACAGATATAGACATGCATTTTATTCTGAAATATATTTTGTCGTTCCAAAAAGGAAAAAGAGAAATATTAAGACCGTATGTTTTATCTTAGATTTTTTAATTCGGTTTCTAGAATGAACGATATATTGAAAAATATTATTATTAAGATTTATCGAGTCTAAGGTAAATAGGAATGCAGGAATTTTAGCTATTCGAGAAGATCTCACTAAATATTAGCTATAAATAATCCTTTGAGCCATTTACATTTTATACAGACCCTCGTTTTAACGAACCTCAATTTACGAACACTCACGATTTTAAGAACTAGTGGCTGGTTCCTAGCCTGGTTTCATGGTAATCATACATTTAATTTCCATTTAGGGACTGAAATTTTGAAAAATCTATTTTTTATGAACCCATTTTTATGTGTTATTTGTTTACATTTATTTTTTACCAATTGCTTTTACCAATTTTGTTTCATTTTATTTTATGGTCGATAAATTGTGATCAACGTTTTTATTGGAGAATAGTAAATCCTTCAAACTGTGGATAACTAACTGAACTGCTTATTTTAAAATCATAGATTTTTTAAGCAATTCGCAATAAATTTATCCCGTTTCATCTAACTTCCCTTTTACAGGCTATGCATCAGAGTATAATCAACAGTTTCAAATGCACGTATTTCTATCCTATAGGGTACTTTACATCTTGGAATCAATTTATAAAATCTATATTCCAAGCATGATGCATTTGTAAATCTATGCTTGGAATGACGTTGCAGAAAAATGATATCTATATCCATTTGGCATTCAAGCTTTATTACCAAAATAATTAAAGAATACCAATAGCATTTATTTGAGGGCTGAAGTGAAGAAGAGTTACTCTTCCATGATTTTCAATAATGAAACCGACAGCTATTCGAAATTTCTTTTCAGGATATTTTGACTGTAGACTCAGAAATAACTTATACATATATGAACTATCGGATGATTTATAATTGATAACATAATGAATAAAAATGAAAAAGAACTTTCAAATATCAAACAAGAAAATGACATAGTGTCGTGATCATCTGCGAACCAGGTAGATGTATAGCTAACAAGATTGAGGTACTTTTTTGGGTAAAATAACTAACACTTTGCTACAATAAAAAAAAATAAAAAATGTGTTTTTAAAAATGTAGCTTTGAAAAAAAAAGTTATTTTGAAATAACTTTTTCTAATATGTATAAAGCCACGGTTGTCTGGTAGGTTAAGGCACCGTTTTTATTATCGAGCGGTGGTGAGTTCGAATCCCCACTTAACCGAAAACCCGTCATACTCCTAACACTACGGAGAGCGCGTAAAATATGTCATGGTCACAATGTCCTCCATATTTTCATTCCAAATTAATACCTATGAGGCTTTGACTCTTCTTAGGTATAACATCTCTATAAATGGAAGTTCCCGATGGAGCAGCTATCTAGGAGCCAAAAATCGTACTTCCACGAGGGTGGAAGTACGACACACTCTTTCAATGGAAGACGCTCTCACTTCATTCGCCCTGCCACAGATGGTTTCGCCAAATATCTCTTTTAGTAACAACAAATATATATATATATATATATATATGCATGAACAGTTCGACAACGTTTGTAGCAGCATGGACTCTCAGCTCGGAGACCATGGCTGCGGCTTCCTTTGACGCTGCGTTATAGACAAGAGCGCCTTCAATGGTGTGATCAACGATGAATCTGAGCGCACGAATGGTGAGACGTCATCTTTTCAGATGAATCCAGGTTCTGTGTACAGCATTACGATGATCGCATCCGTTTGTTGGCGGCATCATGGTGAACGCACATTGGCAGCGTGCATTCGTCATCGTCATACTGGCCCATCACCTGACGTGATGGTATGGGGTGCCATTGGATACACGTCTCGGTCACCCCTTGTTCGCATTGACGGTGCTTTGAACAGTGCACGTTACATTTCTTGTGAGTTACGACCCGTGGCTCTACCCTTTATTCGAGCTCTGCGAAACCCTACGTTTCAGCAGGATAATGCCCAACCGCATGTTGCTGGTATTGTACGGACCTTCCTTGATACGGAACGTGTTCGGCTGTTGCCCTGGCCAGCACGTTCTCCAGATCTTTCACCAATAGAAAACGTCTGGTCAATGGTTGCCGAGAGACTGGCTCGTCACCAAACGCCAGTCACTACGGTTGATGAACTGTGGCATCGTGTTGAAGCTGCATGGGCATCTGTACCTGTACATGCAATCCAATCTCTGTTTGACTCAATGCCCAGACGTATAACTGCTGTTATTACTGCTAGAGGTGGTTGTTCTGGGTACTGATTTCTCAGAATTTATCCAGCCAAATATTTTGAAAATTCAATCACTTATTATTTCTAGTATAGTATATTTGTCCAAAAAATATCATTTTGTTATCTGCATTTCTTCCTGGTGTAGCAATTTTAATGGCCAGTAGTGTATATTTATGTGTGTGTTGTGTTATACATATATATGTAAATGCTGTTGTGTGTGTGTTACTAAGGAGAGACACTTGGAGAAGCCCGTCTGCATATGGACAAATCAAGAACAATTTTAATTATTACTCAAAATTAAGAATACTTTTAATTATTACGTTCAAAATTAGATATATTCTTAAGAATAAATCTCACCTTAATTTAATTTATGGAAAATCTGACAAAGTAATCACTTATTTTTTCTGTTTCAAAACCATGAAAAAAAAAAAACCCATTTTTCCATTTTTTTTTCGATTTAAAATCCATTTTACAATTGTTTTTTCTCTAAAAGTACCTCAGTCATTTTATCCATTCTTTCACTTATTTTGCAAAAAATAGCTACTCAGTCATTTTCTTCTTGTTTCACGTCCAAAATATTTTCATTCTCATCTCTATAATCTGCTATGCTGTAGATAACTTAATCATATGCTTCTTTTAAAATGTACACACTACATTTGAGTTACATTTGAGTCCGTTTTCAAAATAACCTAGAATGAAATGTCGATCACCAATGGATTTCTTTTTCAAAGTTCATGGATGAGTAACTCATCTTCATTCAAATCTCCAGGTTTTTGCTCTTCAGTTATATTAGTTTTTTAATAAAATCTGCATATCAAAATGACCAAGATACTTTTTTTTCAGCAGCAACATTCTAAGCATAAACTGAAAAATACATTGAGCCCGGAATGTTCATTTCATCAGGCAATTCCATGACTCTGATCACACTTGGCGAAAAAATTTAATGACAATTGCTCTTGAAACCATTAATTATACTCTCATACACGAAGTGTAAAAATGGAGATTGATTAGGTGAAGAGAAATTTCATGTGCATTGCTCCAAATAATCCAGGATTTTTACACATTTTGTGAAATTACTCATTCACAAATCAATGAATGATGACGATTCTCCAATAAAAACGTCAATCTAAGTTTCTCAACTATAAAATAATAATGAAAAAATTGAAAAAATCAGATGATTGACAAACAAAAGAAGCATAATAATGAGTTTGCAAGAAAAGATTTTTCAAAATTTTAATTCTAAATGGGAGTTAAAATTAAAATTGCGTCTCAGAGACCAGTCAATAGTCTCTCTAACATGAAATCTTACGTAAAATCTTGAGTGTTCGTAAGTTAGAGTTTTGTAGAAACAAGCGTCTACTGTATAATGCTTTCTATTTTATGCCATGGTTCAGTGGTTTCGAAGAATTTTCTTCCCTTTCTTGCATACCCTCTTAATTATTTTGAAAAATGTATGCGTCACTTAGTAAAACCAATAAGGGTTTTATTAACCGTTTATTGTAATACAATATTTTAAATTAATAAATATATCCTCATATACGTTAAACTATTAAAATATTTGAATAACATGTGTGTAAGTGCATGAATCATGCATCTATACAAGGATACAATTGATAGCTTACATTATACAATGTTTTAAGTTATTAAATGTATCCTTGTATACATATATAATTGAAATTAGTAAATATGTACTTGTATGATTTATATTCCATCTGGTAATTCACATTTAGTAAAAACGTTTTTATACGAACGAACACAACAGCATCGTATAACCATGTGCAACTCCCTCAATTTCGGACTTCTTGATTAGTTGCAATGAGAGTCATGTACAAAATAAGTTAAGGGCAAAATTCAAGGCATCATTTTCATTCAATTTTGCGTTGATGTCATGTATTAAAAAGATTGAATTTTTAATTGATTGCAGCACATATGACATGATACAAAAAAGTTTGCAGTTAAAATAGGTTTAGTTAGTTTAGTCACACTACAGCCACTTTCGAACGAGAAGGCTAACTGAGCTAAGGGATCTACAGTTTAAAATGGATCCTTAAACATTACAAACATCCATATCCAAGGTGAGAACTAAGTCTACAAACTCTTGTTTCAATTCTGTAAGCATAAAAATAAAGATAACAAAACGTTGAGATAAAATTACGTGCTTGCCTCTTATTTTAAAACTTTTCTATGTTTATCTAAACATATGAAACATAAAATTTAGAGAAAGAAAATGCCTTATGCTAGAAGTTTGAAAGCTTAATATCTTTGTTAATTTTAAATCTATAGAAACGAGTTAGTTTTTTTTGTGGTAATTTGAGAATTAAATTTAGTTGAAAAGGAATTATAAAGCCAAAAATACTTATAAAAATTTACATTTCTCAATTTTTTAATAAAAATGCATTGACTGGATTCAATGTATTATCATATAAACCCATGATTTAGTTTTAAATATACAAATGCAAAAGAATAAGTAACTTATGGGGACTGGAATAAAAATATAGCATCAATAAAGATATTCTCCTAAAAGATAATAATGAATGTTCTCTTATTTTTATAAGTCAGGTGAAAAGAACTGTATATAAGGAACTTACCGACTCAATCTCTTTCTCCAGTCGGAATATCTCTTCCTGAAGTAGATGCAAGGTGCCCGTCTTGCCACGGTGACGGGCAAAGGCGGCTGCACATGCAGAATGGATGCTGTTGATCCAATTCTCCAGCTCCACCTGACACGGAGCCTGAGGGGAGAAATATTTCATGTCACTCTTCTACAACAATGATTTTAAGTGGAGATAACAAGTGGTTAAGGGGTGGGAGAAGGAAAATAAAAGGTATTTTAATCACTTTATAAGTAATTTCATTTGGTGGTCATGAGATACAGTGAACATTTAATTCATTTCATTTCCTCTTTTTAAATAACAATGTTCAGCAAAAAAAAAAAAAAAAAAAAAAAAAAAAATGAAAATTCTATTGTTAAAATCAGGTCATCTCATTGTTTGACGTTGCTAATAAAGATTCGTTTATTTTTTGAATGTTTGTTCCAGTTGCTAAACATTAAAATATTCTACGGAATTTGTTTGACGAATATAATGCGTACAACCTGAAGTAATCAAAAATTGTTATTTCATAAGGTGTTAAATCATAATATTTGATTATGAAGCAAATATTATCAATCTGAATTTGAAAAAAGTTTTTAAAAATAGGATTGAGTGATTCATTGTGGAAAAAGTTCTATCCTGATATATATAAGGCGTATATCATTTATAACAACTCTATTTATTTAATAAATAAAAAATATTAGAAAATGTTGTCCAATGTTTTTAATTATCATGCCATTCATCTCATTATTCTAAGAAATAGAATAAAAGAAGTCAACGTGATCTTGTTCTAACATATGTTGAAGATCACATGTGTTAAAAATTTCCGTATGGAATGTAAAATGAATTAAAATGATGAAAAATTGAAAAATCTTTTAATTAAATATTTTGTGATTAAAATTTTTTAATTAAAATTTTTTAATTTAATTTTTTATATCATACATTTTGTGGAAATCATGTCAAAGTCTTTTTACAATGAATTTTTCACCACAACGAAGGTTTTTTAATAAAAATAATAAAAGGAAATATTCTTCTTTTAAAGTTTATTTTCTGAAGTTCTTACTTTTGATTTTCATGTTCTCTATTCAAAGAAAGTTTGAACCACGGTCCTGTTTCCGAAAAACACGCATAACTAACTTTCGAAATAACGAAGAAGGCTATTAAAAGAGCAGAATATTTCAGTTTAGCTTTAAAATTCCTTTAGTATAACAAAATGATGTATAATTTTTAATAAAATATATGAAAAAAATGTGATACTTTTAGCTGTGTAATGGTTTAGTATTAAATACTTATTATTTTTTACGTTGGAAAACTCAGTAATAAGTGACACTTCACTTAGTTAAACCATTGAAGAGTTTCATTAAATGAAAATTCAGTAGACAGCATATTGTAAAAATGGAACAAACACATTCTAAATAAGAAAACTAGAGAAGAAAATCTTACAGTTGCCCGATAAATATTAATTCTATTATTAAACTTTTCTAACATCATATACATGTTTCGGTTTGAGGAAAATCATTATCGATAAGATATTTCTTGACTTCTTGATATTTCTTGCATGTTACATATTCTTCGGGCCTCATTCCACTCTTCAAGTGAGATGTAGAAATTAGAAGACAGAGGAGGCGAGAGTTCACAACACAATGATCAAAATCACGAGACATTTCATGGGGATGAGACATAATCAGTTCACTGAAGTCTTAAGTATGTTATTCAACAAGTACTTTTAGCAAGAAGAATCAATGAACTTCAAATGATTGATTTTAGAACATTCCTTTTTAAGAAATTACATTGTTTAGAGCAGTTAATCTCTCATCATAGTAACAATAAATAATACAAAAAAAGGAATGAATCTTCTTACTACACAAGATATCCTTATTTAAAATAAGAACTTCGTCTGAAATAATTTGAAAGTAAATACATATTCCTTAGTCACTATATCAAGAACTTGAACAAGTTTTGCATTGGAAATATAATGCATTTAGTATTAAAACTAAATGATGTAATTTGTAAAATAACTGAGAATATATTTAAATTGATTGCAATATTTTGCTAACGTGTGAAATGTTGATACCACTCTTTGAGAAAAAACATGGAAGTCTAGTGTGAGCAACGAACTTAGATTAATCACAAATCTTATTATTCAACAATTCTTGTTTACTTGCGGCTAAGCAAATTGCTGTAATTTGCATCACATTTTCGAGGTTAATATGGGCTTTGATATTGGTTGCAATTTTAGCACGATTTCATTATCATTACATAAGGGGCATGAAAAATTACAGAGTATTGTAAACAAAATTTTAATTTTCATCATTTAAAGTTTAATTGGAATTCCCATCAACTTCCGTGAGAAGGCTCTGATGATGTAACTCGAATACTATGATAAGACTCATCAGTTAATTCAGAAAGCAAACATACGTACAATAACTAAAGAATGCTGGATTTTTAAATTAAAGATATTTATCCATTATGAGATGACTATGTAGTCAAAATCACCTATACCTTAGGATTGAGGTAAATTTGGTTCATTCTAATTGTTGATATCATAAATAGTGCAATTCTTCAAATTCAGACCTTTTCATAATATATTTTACTTTAATGATATTTTATTACAATTCTTGTAATAGTTGTAATAAATTTTGGAAATTACAATGGCTATAATAAATCATTATTAGTAAATTAAAATTGGTCTAATTCAAATTTCCATCATTATGCAGTAAACTTATCACTAATAGGGTGTATTGTTGATAAATCAGATTGAAAGTCACCATCACATGTGGTTCCTATTAATTAAAAGTAAGCATTGGCGTGACGTTGACTCACTTGGAAGAGGTAGGCATCTCCGAAGGCAGTGCTGAGACAGAATATGAAATCCCTCTTGGGGTGCTCGGGAATCGGTTGCATGATGGCTCCGTCCACGATGATCAGGTGCTTGGGGGTGGTGTCGATGGCTCGGCCGTCGCGGTTGTCGCACGGGTAGAAGAGGAGTGTCGTCCCTTTCAGGCACACCCAGTAGCCCTTCCAACCTCTTTTGCGTGCCAGCTCCACTTGCTGCCTCTTTCGCAAGAGCCACTTCTTCACGCTCAAGAACCTGATGGAATTTTGCTCATCATTTATGGAATTCGTTTTTTGTACAAGAGAATACAGACTTCATTATGAATAATAATTTCCTATTCAGCAATTGCAACGAATCAAAATAATGTTGGCAATCTTTATTTTAAAATAATTTCCTCCCTTAAACAGTCACAGAAGCATCTTTTATATGGTATATGAGGTTTTTATTTCTACTTATTGTATTTACTCTAAACTTTAAAAAAAAAAAAAAAAATGAAAGAAAAAGAAAATTATAACTACGCAAAAATAAATAAAATATAAATATCTAAACTGGAAATGCTTTTCGGTTTGTAATTCCCATTCAGATTAAAATGAATTTAAATTTCAAAAATTTTATTTTAAAAAACTTTAAATAATAAATGTTACACGAACACTAACGTTAATAACACCCGTTTTCGATATTAACTACTTGTAGAAACCCCTTGGGTGGAAAAACACAAAGATATATTTTGAAAACCGTGTAAATGTCACTTCTCTGCGCGGAGAGTAACTGTGCTGGGAAATACATTGGAAGGCGAATTACTTTCTTTCCACGGTGAAAGGGGATTCATTTTGCTTTTTAGACGCGGAATTACATATAGTATCTGATATCATACTTTAAAAGTATTACTGATTCAGAAATGAAAGAAGTTGAATAATGAACTCTGCTGACATTTTTTTGCACGAAATAAACAATTCAGAATAAATAATGCGAATGTCATTTCACGTATGAAATATTCTGTCATCAAAATAATTTCAGTCATGAAACAATTGTGGTTTTTTTATTTTGTAAACTAAAATTTTGTCTCCTTAGATAAATAAAAAAAATGTATTTGACCACTTATTGTAAAATCTTTTTAAATATTATCACCTTTTGCAGATTTTGATTTATTTGAATACATTGAAATAGAAATTCCGAAGATAATTTGACAGGAATTATTTAATACAAGTAAATTTTTATTGGGTTATAAATGATAGAAAACGATAGGCATTATAAAAATATTAACAATAAATTTTATAAATAGAGAAAGTATTTATAAATTCGTAAACTTATTGTATAACTGTTGCACGCTGTTACTTAAAAATTCAAGGATAATCTCTGTCGTAAGGACATGGGCTATAATTTAACAAAATAATTACTATCAGTTTTTATCATATTTTAACATTTTATGCTGTAAAAATTTAAAAATATTTATAAAGTTATTTTTAACATTAATCTACAATTATTTTGCCATATTCATTACATATAAAAAATACGATAAGGAGCAAATATCTATTTTGTTTCATTATGAAGTTACTCTGTAAGGCTGAATCTTTTTCATAACTTTAAAAAATGATACAGTTTATGTTCATTTGATCTGAATGAGTTTCTATGAACATTTCAAAGCGATTGATTCCTATTTTATTACAGACAGAACACGTTCTCTGTCCTCTTTGTTTATTCGGTGGGACCGCAGCGGCGTCGGGCATGCGCAGATTACTCACCCGGCTTTTCTCACGGCTCCCGTGCAGTTGAAAGAGGCGGCCGCTGCCCCGGATCTGGATCTGTTGCCGTAGCTGCTGGGCTGTCCGACAGCTGACGTCCTCGGGTCGGCCGGATCCTCCTCGTCGCTCACGGCAGTCGTCAGGGACAGCCGGTCGTCGTCCGACATCTTGGGGAGCGAAAAAAAAGAAAAGAAAAAAAGTCATCAGCAACTTGCCAGAAAAGGAATCCGAAGAGTAAAGGGTGGACACGTGGCCCTCGACACTAGCGCCTCTACGATGAAAGGCCGCAATTGGCTTCATGCCAATTTTGTTCGATAATCCGTCTGAAAAGTGGTTATGATCAGGGCTAAAAATAAATGCAAGTGTTTAATTTTAGCCGCACGATCAGAAAGCCTATTTTTAACAGTGTGAAAATATCACAGTTTTTTTAATAATATAAATCTCAAACCTTACTTTAAAAACTTAATCCGAATTGTTTCTGGATTATGTATAATGTTAAATCTTGCCATATAATTAAACTTTTCACCATTTTAGAAGATAGTTTTATATTATATTTGTGGGAAATTTAAAATATTTGTATGTGAATGATTGATTACCTTTGTAAGGAATCAATGGAGACCTAAAATCGTTGTGTCCCGTAGATGTGCTTCGTTTAACAAGAAATGTCGTATTGTTCAATTCTGTGTAAAAAATTCAATATGCGAGTTTTCAAAATTTTTAAGAAGCGTCTTCTCATGGTTAGAAATCACTGTATTTAAGAATAAAATTAGGGTAGAAAGAAAAGTATCAGACAACCAGACTTTCCTAATAAGAAAGAAAAAATGATTAACTTTCATTGTAAAAGTTCCAGTTTTGGAGAGACCAATAAATTTTATTTTTCCTCGAAGGAAAGTTTTGCAATTTTAAAAAGCTGTAACAAATATATCTAAGTAATTTATTTTAAAACAAAAAAATCTCCCATAAATTCCAGATGAAATTAGAGGAAAGTTAAAAAATTTCTCAAATTTAGAAAATTTCTGTCATTTAGACTGAACAATTCATTTTGGAACATGTATTTATTAATATTTGATAGGTGTTAACAATAATGGTATGATGTGAAAGATATACAGAATAATATAATTGCGTAAAAGTGATAATCGATCAGAAAATGAATCGGCATAATATTTGATATTTTTTGTCTGAAAATGCCCAATACTTTAAAAGTATTAAAAAAACAAGCTTTTTTTATACCACATAGGATTTTTCCTATTTGAATTACACTATAAAAGAAAATTACAGCAATATTACAGAAATATTATTTTAACCTGGAATGAAGATATTTATATTATTGGAGTGATGTGCCGATATTCATTTTGAAAATATCTAAAGATTAAGATATTTCCAAATAGAAAATTCCTGACATTTTTCATTTCTGGTAAAGAATTCATGAAATAATTCAACATTAATTTGTAACATTCGTAGGAGAACTGAAGAGCTTGAAAAATCAGATACTGTGACTCACAAATGCTTTCCTCTTGTGACCCCAAGAGACAAATTAACTTAAGATTTATTGGAAGTGTAATTTCAAACTTCAATATATGGACAATATAAGAGTTTGTATTTGATATTTTATTAACTGATTTTTTCCATGCCTTCTTCAGCAACTGGCTAATGTGATCTGAAACACAGGAGGAATTCTGACTACAGTTAAAGCTAATTCAGCATTATATAGATGAAATATCTCTTTCTCAACAAATCTATTGGTTTAAAGCATCACATTCTTTATTTTATCACAATATTTAATTTAGTATGGTAACCATTCTATTATAATGAACCATTCTATTATTAATGACATTTTACACCAAAATAACAATCGCAGTTTGGAAACACACCTTTAAATTAATTCAAACGATTAATAATTAAATTAATGAAATAATTAAAGGAATTTCATTAATTCAAAAATGATTTTTTAAAG
>JAPDSC010020140.1:0-10309 GCA_026290005.1 Latrodectus geometricus | reverse complement strand
GCAAGGGATATGACATCATTTTCTGTTGGGTCCCAGGTCATGTAGGTCCAGAGGGAAATGAAAAGGCAGATGCAGCTGCTAAAGCTGCATCATCCTCACTCCATTCATCTGTCCCTCTATTCGACGTGAAAAGGGTTGTTAAAAGATTTGTAAATAAGATTTATTTAAATTTGTTGAATTTTACTTAACTTTAATTTACTTATATATTTTAGATTTTAAAATAAAGATATACATTTATTTTTGTTTTTTAACCTTTTAATGTTGAGTTTGGGTTTTGTTCAAAATTTTTAAATTCGGTTTAAAGCTTAATTCTTGGCGCAGCTTGTCCTTTTTGGACCTTGCGCCACAAAACCCAACCAACCAACCAACCATCAGAACCATCAAATTATCGACCAATAGCTCTGACGAGTTGCCTTTGTAAGACTCTCGAACGTATGGTCAACGCCCGTCTCGTGCCTGTCTTAGAAGAAAACAAATGTATACATGTCAATCAGAGTGGTTTCCCCCCTCAGGGGGTTTACTTTCTTTAAGTAAACACGGGTGTCACAATCCCGAGGTACCCCAGTGATCTATCCTCTTCTTTCTTTTCTTCTCTCCTCTACGCTTCTGCTTTTCCTTCCTTTTCTCCCTCATTGTTGTTGCCTCTTACGAGGTTGAGGGCTCCCCTTGAGTAGCTGTCGCCGCTCTGTTGCTATTAGCTACTCTTGGGGACTAAATCACCCACGTGTTTGCCGTGCGTGGAGACCCGTGTCCCTGGAAAGGAGGGTCCTGGTAATTGAGGCCCCCAGAGACCAACACATTACTTTGGCCTCTGCTTCAGGTAAACGGGAGGTGTGTTGTGGTCCTCAACACATCAATCGGCCTTATGGATCAAGCGATCGGTACATCTGCTGGATGACTCGTTAAGGGTGGAGGCCATCACAGGGATGTACTGTGAGCGTATAGGACTTGGCTAGCACTGGTGCAGCTGGTCTGCATCCCCTTGTTGGACTCGGTTGTGGGTGGTGCCGTCAGGTCCCGAAATTTCCATTACTGATATGGAAACCAATAACATTTCTACTCTCCCACGGGAGCACATGTTCTCACTATTAAAAGCAAAATTTTATATTATCCATCGGAAAGAGGGTACATTTGATAATGTGTCCCCTTTCCTTATACAAAAAGCTATTACAGGCACAATTGGGGAAGTGAAGAACATTAAGAAATTGCGTTCTGGTGACTTAATGGTAGAAGTTGCCTCAGAAACTCAGGCAACTCTTATGAGTAATATGAGCATGCTTGCGAACCTAGAGGTGTCCGTCTCTCCTCATAATAGTCTTAACTTTTCTCGTGGTGTGGTTTCAGCCAGAGATTTGTTAAAGACGCCAACGGATGAGATTCTCGAAAATCTTAAAGATCAAAAAGTCTGCGCTGTAAAACGCATTACTGTCAGATGAGATGGTAAGGTAATAAATACCAAACATCTCATTCTGACATTTGCGACACCAGATTTACCGCAGCATATTAAAGCTGCGTATATGAATCTCTCCGTTAGGCCATTTATTCCAAATCCTTTGCGCTGCTTCCAATGCCAGCGTTTTGGTCACTCAAAAGTAGCTTGTAGGGGTAAACTGACTTGCGCTCGCTGCGCTGCAGTTGGCCATGAAAGTTCTTCTTGCAATGCAAAAGAAAAATGTGTCAACTGCAACGGTGAACACCCCTCCTACGCTAGAAGTTGTCCAAACTGGCAATTGGAAAAGGAAATCATAACTACGAAGATTAAGACTAATTGTTCATATCCCGAGGCGAGACGTTCTGTAACATCTCGTACACCTCAAGTAGGAGCAAGCTATGCAAAAATCGCCGCCAAGATCACCAGAACCGCTAGTACTCAAACAGAAGACTTTTCACTTCCCTTTATAAAATTACCTCCTACATCTGTACAAAAGCCAAAATCGACCTCCGTATCCATCGTTCGGAAAAAAGCTCCTATGGCTAAATCAAAAGCCATGAAGGCATTAAAATTAAAATCTGCTAAAGAGGGCCCTTCTAGACCCTCATTATCCACCCGTAGAGCCATATCACTGGAGTCTGATGCTGTCTCCTTACATCCTTCGGACGATGATGTATCGTTCGATGAATGGACGGAAGACATGCCCTCCAGCTCCAGGAGAGGAGCTTTTTAACTTGAAAAATAGTCTCCTTTGTTTCATGGAACTGCCATGGTTTACGTTCTCATATTGATGACATCAAATCTATAACATCAATTTATAGTCCCGCATGTGTAGCACTTCAGGAGACTTTCCTGAAGTCTACAAATAATGTTATCATGCGTGGATATAAATGTTTTAGAAAAGATTGTGGTGACGATGGTGCAGTGTCTGGAGGTGTTTGCATTTTAACATCTAATGATTTCCCCAGCACTGTCCATCCAATCAATACTACTCTACAGGCTGTAGCCATAAGAATTCATACCACAGTTCTGATTACAGTCTGTAGTTTATATTTGCCACCACATGATGTCATCCGCCAAGAGGAACTGGACGCATTGATTGATCAGCTGCCAACACCATTTATATTACTCGGTGATTTTAACGGCCATAACTCTTTGTGGGGAAGTGATGATACTAATTCTCGCGGTCGTCAGATAGAGCACTTTATTTCTGATAATTGCCTCTGCCTGATGAATACCGACGAGAAGACATATTTCCACATACCCACAAGAAAATTTCATTCTCTCGATCTCGCCATTTGCTCACCTTCACTTCTGCCATTGTTAAATTTAACAGTAGGAAATGATCTGCACAACAGCGATCATTTTCCTCTTGTCATCTCCCAGACTGGAGGTAGTAGTGTGCAGCAATGCGTACCTACTTACGTGTACAGTCGGGCAGATTGGCCTTTATTTACACAATTGGCAGTTGTTGCTCATAATATGGTCATGATCGATGATATTGATAACGCCGTTCAAAAAGTCACCGAAACAATTATAAGTGCAGCTGATACTTCTATACCTAAAAGTTCTTCGATAACTAAAAGGCGTTGCAAACCATGGTGGAACAACGAATGTCAAGAAACATATAAAAAACAAAGGAAGTTATGGGGATTGTTTCGGAGGTACCCCACAACGGAGAATCTTATTGCCTTTAAGAGAGCAAAATCATTAGCTCGCAGAGCTCGTAGTCGAAGTCAGAAAGAATCTTGGTCTCGTTATCTTTCTTCAATAACATCTTCCACATCCAGTAAGCAGTTATGGAGTAGAGTGAAAGCAGCCAATGGTATTTATAGGGAATTCTCTATTCCTGTTTTAAAAACCAGAGCTGCTATACACTCTTCTCCTCAGGAAATCGCTAATGTCCTTGGTGAAACTTTTGCTAATGTCTCAAGCACTGACTCTTATACTCCTTCGTTTTTAAGGACCAAGAGTCGTGCTGAGCGAAGTCCAATTCGTTTCAACCATGGGCAAGCTTTATCTTATAACAGCGAATTTCGGATGTCGGAACTGAAGAAAGCATTACAGCAGGCCAATAATACCAGCCCAGGACCTGATGGAATCAGCTATTCTATGCTTCAAAATTTAAGTCCAGATTCCCTGTTGAACTTATTACTTTTGTTCAATAGGATCTGGACTGAAAATAAATTTCCATCCCTTTGGAGAGAAGCAATAGTGATTCCTATTCTAAAGACTGGTAAAGATCCTTCTAACCCTTTGAATTATCGACCTATAGCTCTAACGAGTTGCTTATGTAAGACTCTCGAACGTATGGTCAATGCCCGTCTCGTATATGTCCTAGAAAAGAATAACTGCATTCATATTAATCAGAGTGGCTTCCGCAAAGGAAGATCCACTCTTGATAATATAACATGTTTGGAGACCCAGATTCGCGATGCCTTTGTGCAAAGAAACCATCTGGTCTCCATTTTCTTCGACATAGAGAAGGCTTATGACCGTACGTGGCGTTATGGAATTCTCCGTAGGATTTACGATTTTGGCTTTCGGGGTAATCTGCCGATATTCCTCCAGAATTTTTTATGCTCCCGTGATTTTAAAGTCCGTATTGGAAGTATTTTTTCCAATACTTTTACTCAACCTGAGGGTGTTCCTCAGGGTTCAATTTTAAGTGTCACACTTTTTAGCTTATTCATTAGCAACATGCTTCATCATCTACCTCCATCTATTCAAAGTACTTTGTTTGTTGACGACCTGCAAATATCATGTCAGGGTTCCAATATGCGATTAATTGAGAGACAATTACAAACTGCTGTAAATAAATTAGCTGCATGGTGTGCTGAAAATGGCCTTACTGCATCTCCTGGCAAGAGTTGTTGTGTCCACTTTTGCAGGAAGACAAGCCTGCATAATGATCCAGTAATTCACATCAACAATACTCCAATACCTGTAGTCAATGAGGTAAAATTCCTCGGAGTGATTTTCGATAGAAAATTAACCTTTCTTCCGCATGTTTTACATTTGCGGAAGAGGTGTGAGCGATTGCTTAATATCCTCAAGGTATTGTCAAATACGTCTTGGGGTGCAGATCGCTCGTCACTCCTTCGGGTTTATCAATCTCTGATATTATCCCGCATCGACTACGGATGTGTTGTGTATGGATCAGCTAGGCCTTCTGTCTTACGCAGATTGGACACTGTCCATCACTCTGCCTTAAGAATATGTTCTGGCGCATTTCGCACATCACCCGTCCAGAGTCTATATGTGATATGCCATCAATTACCACTAGACCTGCGACGGATGCAGCTGTCTCAATTACTACGCTAAAGTTATGTCGACCCCTCATCATCCCTTACGTTCCATCCCCTCAGGGGGTTTACTTTCTTTAAGTAAACACGGGTGTCACAATCCCGAGGTACCCCAGTGATCTGTCCTCTTCTTTCTTTTCTTCTCTCTTCTCTTCTACTGCTTTTCCTTCCTTTTCTCCCTCAATGTGGTTGCCTCATACGAGGTTGAGGGCTCCCCTTGAGCAGCTGTCGCCGCTCTGTTGCTATTAGCTACTCTTGGGGACTAAATCACCCACGTGTTTGCCGTGCGTGGAGACCCGTGTCCCTGGAAAGGAGGGTCCTGGTAATTGAGGCCCCCAGAGACCAACACATTACTTTGGCCTCTGCTTCAGGTAAACGGGAGGTGTGCTGTGGTCCTCAGCACATCAATCGGCTTTATGGATCAAGCGATCGGTACATCTGCTGGATGACTCGTTAAGGGTGGAGGCCATCACAGGGATGTACTGTGAGCGTATAGGATCTGGCTAGCACTGGTGCAGCTGGTCTGCATCCCCTTGTTGGACTCGGTGGTGGGTGGTGCGGTTAGGTCCCGAAATTTTAATAAAAATTATGGAAAATAGAAAAATGTCTTTTCTCCCGCGGGAGCATTTACTGAATGATAACACATGCAAATATTTTATAGTCAAAAGGAAAGTGGGTTCATTTGAGAAAGTGTCCCCTTTCCTTATTCAAAAAGGAATATCGGGTTTTATAGGGGAAGTAAAGGGTATCCGAAAAATACGATCAGGTGACTTGCTAATTGAGGTTGCTAACTCTACCCAAGCATCCAAAATAAGTGAAATGCAACTGATGGCGAATATAGAGGTGACTGTCCTGCCTCATGGAAATTTGAACTTTTCACGTGGTGTGATTTCTGCGAGGGATTTGTTAAATCTGAAAAGTCAGAAGGTCTGCGGAGTTGAACGCATTAGAGTCAGAAGAGATGGGCAGTTTATTGACACTAAACATCTCATTCTGACCTTTGCGACCCCAGAACTTCCTGACAAAATCAAAGTTGCTTACTTGAATCTACCCGTCAGACAATATATTCCAAATCCCTTGAGATGTTTCAATTGCCAGCGTTTTGGACACTCGAGAAATGCTTGCAGAGGCAAACTTACCTGCGCTCGCTGCGCGGTAGTTGGCCACGATAATTCGACCTGCACAGCTAAGGAGGTTTGTGTAAACTGTAAAGGTGAACATCCCTCCTATTCTCGAAGTTGTCCTCAATGGGCTATAGAAAAATAAATCACCACAATAAAAGTCAAAAACAATTGTTCATATCCTGAGGCTAGGAAAATAGTCGCCTCGCGTACGCCACAGCCTGGAATGAGTTACGCAACTGTAGCAAGAAAAGTCACCAAGTGTTCAAGTACACAAACGGATACCTTGCCACTTCCTGTAATGAGATTACCCCAATCATCATCAGAAAGGCCAAAATCAACATCAACGTTATTTAGAAAAGCTTCTTTGGCTAAACCTCGAGGCGTTAAGGCCTCAAAACTAAAATCTGCAAAGGAGGGCCCACGAAAGTCCTCCTTATCCACCCGTAGAGCCACATCATCCCTCGAAGCTGATGCTGTCTCTCTTCATCCCTCGGACGATAATTTATCGCTCGAGGAGATGATAGAAGACCCGCCTTCCAGCTCCGGGGGAGGAGCTTTTCTATTTAAAAAATAACTTCCTTTGTTTGTTGGAACTGCCATGGTTTGCGTTCACATCTTGATGACATCAAGTCTATCATATCAGCTTATAACCCCGCATGCGTAGCACTTCAGGAAACCTTCCTGAAGTCTTCGAATAACATCACTATGCGTGGGTTTAATTGTTTTAGAAGAGACTGTGGTGACGATGGTGCAGTGTCTGGAGGTGTTTGCATATTAACATCTAATGACTTTCCCAGCACTGTCCATCCAATCAATACAACCCTACAGGCTGTAGCTGTCAGAATTCATACAACATGTTTGATTACAGTCTGTAGCTTGTATTTACCACCACATGATGTCATCCGCCAAGAAGAACTTGATACATTAGTTGATCAGCTGCCTTCACCATATTTGATACTCGGTGACTTTAACGGCCATAATACTTTGTGGGGAAGTGATGATACCAATTCTCGCGGTCGTCAGATTGAGGGTTTTATTTCTGATAATGGCCTCTGTCTGATGAACACCGACG
Source organism: Latrodectus geometricus (assembly GCA_026290005.1). Taxonomy (NCBI): domain Eukaryota; kingdom Metazoa; phylum Arthropoda; class Arachnida; order Araneae; family Theridiidae; genus Latrodectus; species Latrodectus geometricus. The sequence continues at coordinate 3,376 of JAPDSC010020140.1, read as the reverse complement.
AGAAAACATACTTCCACTCACCCACAAGGACATTTCATTCTCTCGATCTCGCCATTTGTTCACCGTCACTTCTGCCGTTGTTAAATTTAACAGTAGGGAATGATCTGCATAACAGCGATCATTTCCCACTCGTCATCTCCCAGACTGGAGGTAGTAATTTGCAGAAACGCATACCTACTTACGTGTACAGTCGGGCAGATTGGACGTCATTTACACAATTGGCAGTCGTTGATGATAACATGGTTACGATAGAGAATATTGATAATGCCGTACATAAAGTCTCTGAAACTATTATAAGTGCAGCTGATACAGCAATACCTAAAAGTTCTTCTAAACCAAAACGGCGTTGCAAACCATGGTGGAACAATGAATGTCAACAAACATATAAAAAACAAAGGAAGTTATGGGGGCTATTCCGAAGGTACCCCACAACGGAGAACCTTATTGCATTTAAGAGAGCAAAAACATTAGCTCGCAGAGCTCGTCGACAAAGTCAGAAGGAATCCTGGTCTCACTATGTATCCTCTATAACATCTTCCACATCCAGTAAGCAGTTATGGAGAAAAGTAAAAGCAGCCAATGGTATATATAGAGAATTTGCAATTCCTATATTAAAAACCGGAGCTGCTATATACTCTTCTCCTATGGATATTGCTAATGTCATTGGTGAAACATTTGCCAAGGTCTCAAGATCTGACTCTTATAGTCCTTCGTTTTTAAGGACGAAGAGTCGAGCTGAGCGAACACAAATCCGTTTCACCAAAAGTCAAGCTTTTCCTTACAACTGCCAGTTTCGGATGTTGGAAATGAAGCGAGCATTACAGCAGGCCAACAATACCAGCCCAGGACCAGACGGAATTAGCTATCAAATGCTTCGACATTTAAGTCCAGATTCCCTGTTGAACTTATTGTATTTGTTCAATAGGATCTGGACTGAAAATGAATTTCCATCACTTTGGAGCGAAGCAATAGTAATTCCGGTCCTTAAACCTGGTAAGGATCCTTCAGAACCATCAAATTATCGACCAATAGCTCTGACGAGTTGCCTTTGTAAGACTCTCGAACGTATGATCAACGCCCGTCTCGTACATGTCTTAGAAGAAAATAAATATATACATGTCAATCAGAGTGGTTTCCGTAAAGGAAGATCCACTCTTGATAACATTACTTACTTGGAAACCCAAATCCGCAACGCTTTTGTGCGGAGAAATCATCTGGTTTCCATTTTCTTAGACATAGAGAAGGCATACGACCGTACGTGGCGATACGGTGTTCTCCGTTGTTTATATGATTTTGGCTTTCGGGGTAATCTTCCGATATTCCTACAGAATTTCTTACGCTCCCGTGTTTTTAAAGTACGTATTGGTCACCTTTTGTCCAATACTTTTAATCAAGCCGAGGGTGTACCCCAAGGCTCTATTTTAAGCGTAACAATTTTTAACCTTTACATCAGTCATATCCTACATCTTCTCTCACCTTCAGTATATGGCACTATGTATGTGGACGACCTGCAAATATCTTGCCAAGGACCGAACATGCGTTTAATTGAGAGACAATTACAAACATCTGTAAATAAAATAGCTGCGTGGTGTGCAGAGAATGGCTTCACACTATCTCCTAGTAAGAGCTGCTGTGTCCATTTTTGCAAGAAGACCAGTCTTCACAGCGATCCTGTTATTCATCTGAACAATACTACAATACCTGTGGTCAACGAGATAAAATTTCTTGGTGTTTTGTTTGACCGAAAATTGACCTTTCTTCCGCATGTTTTACATTTGCGGAAGAAGTGTGAGCGATCGCTTAATATCCTCAAGGTGCTTTCATATACATCTTGGGGTGCTGATCGCTTGTCACTCCTTCGAGTCTATCAAGCACTCATTTTATCTCGTATTGACTACGGATGTGTTGTCTATGGATCTGCTAGGTCTTCTGTCTTACGCAGATTGGACACTGTACATCACTCTGCTTTGAGAATATGTTCAGGCGCATTCCGCACATCACCCGTCCAGAGTCTTTACGCGATTTGTCAACAATTGCCTTTAGACCTGAGACGAATGCAGCTGTCTCTCAATTACTACGCTAAGGTTATGTCTGATAGACAACATCCTTTACGATCCTTGGCCATTTCTCCTGCTTTGGAGAGACTATATGATGCTCGATCTTACAGCATCCAACCTTTTCTCACTCGAACTAAAGCCCAGCTCCTTTTGACAGACCTATATGATGTCCGTTTTACTAAAACGGACTTACATTCTCATCCACCCTGGTATGATCCACAGATTAATATAATTAATCCATTTGCTCAGTTTCGAAAATCGGACACAACCTCAACTATTTTTCAACAGCTTTTTCTTTCACATCGCTGTCAGTATTCATCATACACGCCTGTATTCACGGATGGTTCTAAAACAGCAGGACATGTTGGCTGTGGCATATTCTATGCTAATGCCAGTTATGGTTACAGCCTTCATACGTCCTGCTCCATCTTTACAGCTGAAGCTACCGCTATTTATCAAGCTCTTCAGCTAGTGAATACAGAGCAATTCAATAAAATCTGCGTGTATACTGACAGTTTGAGTGTATTAGAAGCGTTGGGAAATTCAAATTTTTGCCATCCTGTTGTGTCCAAGATTTTCGGAGCATTGGATTCCCTTGCTGGCAAGGGATATGACATCATTTTCTGTTGGGTCCCAGGTCATGTAGGTCTAGAGGGAAATGAAAAGGCGGATGCAGCCGCTAAAGCTGCATCGTCTGTTCTTCATTCATCTGTCCCTCTTTTCGACGTGAGAAGGGTTGTTAAAACATTAGTTAAATCTCTCTGGCAGGAGTTATGGAGTATGCAGGTCTCCAATAAATTACGTGCCATTTTCCCATACCTCATTCCATCATTAGTTTTACCGTTACGAAGTGCCGATGTTCGTTTGACTCGCCTTCGTATCGGACACACACGTTTCACACATAGACATCTATTTCTAAGTGAATTAAATCCATGGTGTGAAACGTGTGATGTACCATACTCTGTTCATCATATTTTAATTTCATGTCCTGATTTTAACTTGTATCGTTTTATATTTTTTCAAACCGATATTTTAACCCTTTTTGATTTAATGGGGGAGCCACCCCACAGAAATCTTTTCGCCTTCTTAAGGGCGATTGGATTTCTTCATTTTATTTAAAATTTTATAACATCAATTTTATGAATTTTTACTTTTACTTTCATTTTCTATTATAACCATTTACATTTTAATTTAATCATATACACGTTTTTTTGTGTTTTAACTTTTAAACGTTGAGTTTGGGTTTTGCTTAGAAAGATTTTCTTCTAAAATTTAATTTTTGGCGCAGCTTGTCCTTTTTGGACCTTGCGCCACAAAAC
>JAPDSC010020139.1:19094-49102 GCA_026290005.1 Latrodectus geometricus | reverse complement strand
AGTGCAACAGCTTTTTTTTTCATACAAATTCAGCTAACATTTGTACAATTTCTATTACATATTATGTAATATTTTTCTTTCCTTTTGAAAACTGTAAAGGAACATTTCCTCTGTTTATCTATTCTAGTGAATTAACACAATTTTTTAAATGATACAATAATAATTTTATTACCAAATTTTGAAGTGGTTAGAAAATTATTCATCAAATCATTCATTAAAATGTAAATTGATGTATATTATGAAACTTATTTACTTAATAATGTCCAATACATAACCTAAGAGAAAAGGGAAGAATATTTAATATTAAACGTTCCTAAATATTAAAAGCTTGTTAAGATAACTTTTACATCATCCTCTTATTAATCATTTTGAAGGTTTGAATCTCATATCAGTCCTATGATTTTTGTGGTTTAGACTTTCAGACTAAGTCTCAATCAAGTTAATGTGGAAGCATTAACTGCAAATCAGCAAATCAGTTACTTCTTACTAAAGTTACTTCAGTTACTAAAAATTACTTCCTTTCATTAAACTAAAAGCTAGCAAGAATCTGCTTAAGGAATGCGCCGCAATTTTTTTCTAATAAATATTGAGTTTAACATTTATATTTGAGGATTAGTGTTTGATTTGACTCATAAATATTTACTATTCACAGTTTGATATCTTTGGCATAGAAATTTCTTCTCTAGAAAAGAGCCAATACATAAACAGAATTTATAACTTTATGTGGTTCCAAATTACAAGGTCTATTGATTGTTTTCGATTCAACAAAAGAAGCACGCATGAAACATAATCCAATAAACATATTAAGGTTTGAGTTTTGAAGGGATAATAAAAATTATGTAAAGAAAAAGATTAGGAAAAAACAAAAATCCAACTTGTATCACCAGTTATTCCATATAGCTAGGATCGGACCTGGGATGCAGCATCCCGCAGATAGGCTCCAACTATTAATCCATAAGACACTCCTACTTCAGCTTTATGAAATCTATAATAATCGAATAGTTGAAGGCTATTGTAAAATTCTTTTAACTATCTATTTAATGACTTCTGGAATTAATTCCTAGATAGTAGGCAATATTCGTGCGTCGCAAAAAAATACCGGAAAACTTCCAAGCACCCAATTTAATAGATAAGCATATGGAAAATAAAAATGCAGCTTCGATGTCCCCTTCTTCAACCGTGACTGGAATTGAATCTGGAATTTTCTATTCCAAAGAAAGAGCGTTGCTTAAAAGCTGCAGAAGCCTGATTTATTAGAAACTTGATCTTATTTAATCTTATTTATCTTAAATAGAGAATGTGTGGATGAAAGAATATATTTATGTCTATTAAATACTCCTTGGACTTATTTCTCCTCTTCTGATGTGAGAAAAAAATCCTAGCTTAAGTTTAGAACTCATCACTTGATTTAGTTTAAAACTACATGAAGTTTACTGTTGGTGGGACAGCTTTCGAACCTTTCCATTTTGTAAGGTTTATCCTCATCAACAAATGTTAGCCTCATCACTCAACGGTTTTTTAAAATTATATTAAGAGACGATCTGCTATGCTCAGCAGTATGTTGGATGACAAAAACAAGCACCAGAAGTAGATTACAATAACCTAACCTAAATATAGTTATTTCTGGAACACATCTTGGCATTGAATCTATGGGATAATGCTTAAAAAAAAAGGCCAATTTTTACAAAAATTATTTCTAAAAAGAAATTTCTCTGTGTTAAATAAATGTCAAATTTTTTATATAAGCTAGTAAATTTTCCATTATGATATAAAATACCTCATTAAATATTCATCACTATTTACAGAGGACGAATGGATGTGAAGGCAGCCTTACAGCATCGATGGATAAAGGTAGGAAAACAACAATTCGATTTACAATTTTTTTTTCATTAATAATTCCCTTTTTTATGGACATCAGAAAAACCTAATTTTTATTCTTTTAGTATTACTTGGACAAATCAGCTGAATATGATAGAGTTTTGAATAATCTGTCGAGGCTGAAAGATTATCAGAAGAAATGGAGAGATTGGGTATGTATATTTAAATCTTCTATCTATCTCTTAGTATATATAAATTTAATAAGATAGTTCTTAAAATAAAAAGTTCGTAAAACAGAAATATGTAAAGTTTTTTCAATTTTTTTTATCATTTTATGTCTTTATAAAAAATTACAATTTGAAAAAGTTATTTAGTATCCATTTTATAAGAAACACATATAAAATAAAACATATCCTTAAAGGCAATTCTTATTTTCTTTTCATTGATGAAAAATTAGGCAAAATAATTACTCTCCCTGTATCAAAAACATATTTTCCCATTTTTTTCGACATCGAAAATCATTTTATGATAAATAGTACCTCAATCATGAGCCATTCAACTTTTTGTTGCACTATCACACTATTTCTTCATATCTCATGTATAAAAGCTCTAATTCATTATATTCTCAATCGATTTATCATCCCATATTTTTTCATACAAATTACTACTGAGTCCTTATTTAAAAAATCCTTGAATTAAGTTTTCTAAATTATGGATTAAAAAATGCACTGTGACTAGGATATCGGGCTCTGAAGACCATTGCACTTGAATGTCCACTATCACTCTTTTCAAAATTGACCTGTGGTATATGCCCTAAAGTAGATGATTATGCTCCGATCCAAGAGCTGTAAGATGAAAGATAGTTACATTGATGATAAAAACCTCACGGAAATTATTTTAAAAAATACAGGATAGTGATTTTTAAGATACATATTTTACATATCTATAAAATAAAGCACATACTTCTTAAAAATTTAATATTGTTTTTATAGTATTTATAGAAACCTATTTTCGATTGATGTGCATTTATAAATACATAAATATTGTTAATCAAAATTGTTTACAGAATATAGAAACCAATTTAAGAGGATTTTCCTCTTCAAGTTGAAAGTTTTTATCAAAGATCATACTCTATACAAGCAATTAAAAACCTGATAATAAAAAGAAAAAAAAAAGAATTGACTTCAGTTTCCTTTATGTTTTAGATCTTCATAATATTAAGTCATCGAAAATTACATGCGTTAATTATTAGAAATTATGTTTATTTTTGTGATTTCAGTATGCAAATGCTTCTTGCAAACGATATTACCGTCGACGCACCTTGGAATCTTGCTTCCACCACCCTAGCAAGATGATTTATCCTCCTGGAGAAGTCTACACCCCAGAAAGTAGCCCAGAGCCGGAACTGGACAGGACTCATGTGAAACCTTCCCACTTTGATGATGTCACATTCCGTCAGAAGATTAACAGAGAGGATATCGATTTCCGGTCAGAGAGCAGGTAAACATGTTCACTTCATACTTTAAAACATTAATTGTTTTCCTCTTTATTTTATATATTATTATAGAAGATGTTATATTCTGTTGAAGATAGGGGGATTCTCATATTTACCAGGTCGCTGGTTCGATACCTAGAACACCCAAATTCTGTAATGATCAAAGAAAACTGTGCATATTAAAAGTTCTATAAGTCAATATTCTTCCATTGGTGTGCTATGAAAAGTAAAGTATCAGACTCGTTTATCGACTTTTGACACAAGTAGTATACAGTCTAACGGCCTAGGGCAGTTGTGAAGCATTTTATAACCACGTAAATTACCTTCCGCGAGGACTTCTCCAAGATAATGGGGAGCTTTCATGAGTTTCAAGGGAAATCTGTTGAGACTCACCTCGACAAACTTGCGAACAGAAAGCAGGAATCCATGTTTTTGTTCCATGGTTGGAATCAGCTTCTGGACTTTCTGCTTTTAAAACCGCTGTTCTGTAGGCCAGTTTGTAGACCTTATCACTTTACCAAGTAATTAAATAGTGATGCTAGTTGCTTAATTTAGCGACTTCAGACTATTAAATAAGCTGCTGGAAATGAATACTTATAAAAACAAAATATAACATATTATGATATCCATATTAATAACACCATTGTAAACGAACCTTACTAATATTAAGTTTAATAAGAATAAGACAAAAAATCCACTTACCAGTATTGCTGGAATTTATCTGATAAGTAGAGAATATATCTGACATGTAATTTATTAAGAATGCGTTTGTGATTTGCCATTAAGTTGCTTATGTGAGAAATTTACTGCCAACTCAGAGATACAACTTAAAAATCATCATTGTAAGAAAAATTTAATTGCGAAACATTATTTCATTTGCAAAAGTAAAGCAAAATATTCGAAACCTTACACACCCAAAATCTGTCATGATTCTTAGAGGTTGCGTTTCTTAACTAATTGTTTCACACAAGATTTTCAGTTACGTTTTTACAATAATGACCAGGGTACTAATATTCTTTACGAATCTTGAATTAAATGGAAGGAAACTAAACATTTCACGCGCTTTGAAAATCAAATTTTTTTAGTTTGATTGTTTAAAAATAAAATACATAAGCTTGTTGTCTCTTCTTAAATACACGTCTTTGTTCAAAAATGAACAGAACAGAAAAGAAAAAATTTGCTAGAGGATATCTTAAAGCCAGCTAAATTTTGTAAACTAACCAGAAAAAGTGGGCTAAATGTGTAATTGATATTTATGGACTACATATAAAAAAAATCCATTTTTAAAGCTTATTTCAATAACTCTCCTACTTTCTAATCCAACAGTTCCTTATAAACATTCTATTGCTTCGAACAAAATAAACCATTGAGTGGTTAATACTTTAGCCTACAGTTCAATAGTCTGAGTTTGATTCCCATGTCAGATGAAAATGTTTGTAGTAGTTTAGAATTAACTCAAAACTGTAAGCCTTAATCCGTTGTCTACAAAGAATATTACACATCATGTACAAAGAATAACCGTATATATTACCCTAAATGTATACTTCATAAATTTTAAAAGTGTACATTTAAAAATTAATACGACTGATTTTTAGACAATTCAGAGGTTAGCTTAAAGTTACTGTGATACGTTTTTGGCTGTCTATATTTGCAAACCGCTAAACTAGCACTTTCTGATAGTAGAAAGCCTAACTACTATGCGACCAAATGACTAATATTACATTTGCAGGCCAAATCATTCACTGTTGCTATGTTGTTTACCATTTAACAGTAATTCGTCTACGATATTTCTCAAAAAATCTTATTATATATTTATTCTGTACATTTATTTTAATAATGAACATGCTCTTTAAATGCTGCGTAACTGCTTGCAAAGGCAGTACTGACCCTAAAAGTTTCTCTCTTTCGATAAAACGTTTTAAATGTCGTTATTCTAAGAATTATCTGGTTTTAATTTTATTGTTTATCCATTATAAAAAGATACCAAAATCTTCCATTCTTATCTAAAATATGGTCAGTTTAAAATATCCTTCTGATCACGTTCTACTATAATAAATTATTCTTATTAAGTTATATATAAACTGTTATCTGCTGCATTTGAAAAGGAACCCTTTAAATGTTCTAATCACAGCATATGCATGTTCAGTAATTAAAAAGATTCAAAATGAATCTAAAATTTATCTACCCTCTGAAAAATGTGAAAAGGGACATGTTGCTAAAGAAGTAAAGTTGTTCATATCAAATCAACTACAAATATATTTCTTAAAAATTCTCATAAAAAAATAATGACCATAATGGTTAATACTCAATCTAAAATAAAAAAAAACTTTACATAATTATTAGAAAGATTTTTTGCATATAATTTGAATCAGAAATTGTGTCAAATATTTTTATTTCCTTTTAAAACGAAAATAATTTTGAAAATGTGTTCAAACAATTTATTTCGCGATACACTATTATTAATATATCAAAATAAACTAATTTTAAATAAAAATGTAAAAATATTATATACTAATATATTTGTGTTCTAATGTGCAAAATTACATGTGAAATTTTGCTATATATATTTTATTTTCTTCATGTAGGCTTAACATTTCCAAATACCAAACTTTCATATTTGATATTTAATTTTTGGTTTTCAAACTAAATTTGTGTATTATTTTTCTAGATGAAATATAAAAAAAATTCTTAATTCTAATAAATTATTTTCTATTAATCTTTTCCATTTTTAACTAAACAAAATAATCAACCCTTAAATAAGTGGAATTTCGTCCTAAATCTATCATACATAGGGAATATACTTTTGCTGATGAATTAATCGGTGTATTACATTTAAGTTCTTAAAAATATTTTAGAATCTTATAATACATTATGTTACTAATATTTATTTTAGAATAAAACATAACGCCCAAAATATTTTGTTTGGATTAAGAAATACTTATTATTATGAATATACTTTGTTCAAAAAATAATTTTTAATGTACATTTCTTACATTAATAATCACCGCAGATAAATATTTCCTTAGAAAGTACACAAATGAAAAACTCAAAATCTAATACTTCATAAAATTTTATCGAATTGACCTTAATGAGTAGAAAATTTGTTATACACAATTGTAAGTTACGTTTCAATATTGCAATATATATATCTTTTTACATATATCTGCTATTTTTTAATATTCTTCATGGAACGTAATTTTAAAAATTATTTAGATTATAGTATCAAATTACTAAATTGATCGTGAGGGATTTAAAACATTGGTGAAAATGCGCTTTAGGTCCCCTACTCTGCCAACTTGGCGAAAGTGTGCTGTGGGTCCCGTACTTGGCGGGTTTTCAAAAACGCTGTTGCCATGGTAATAATGGAATACGGTTTTTAACGGTTTTAAACTAATTAGCAACCAATGAAAATGACCGATTTTTCAAACTGAAACAAATTAACGACCAATGAAAATGCTAAAAGAAAAAAAACAATTAATGAGCATGCGCGAAAAAGCGCAAATTATTTCCTTCGGAGGTTGCCATAAAGAGCTCATTAGGTATAAAAACGTCCGGTTTACCACGCTTGGTGCATTTATCGCCACGTTGGCAGAGTAGGGGACCTAAAGCGCAGATTAACGAAAACATTTCTTTAGGATTATTTTGTTTAGGAAGGAAGTTTAATTTTATCCACAGCTTAACACTCACAAGCGAACTGTCTGGTTTTCTTAGCTATAGAAATTGATTGCTAATCATTGTCAACCACTTTATTTTAAACCATGGTCAAATGACGAAGTTACAACCTGAGCTGATACTGTTCAACATGCATTCCACTACAACGTAAGAAAATTTAACTATATGGAATCTTTAATGTGCAGAGGCCTTTCAACAAGACAGTCTTCGATTGTGTCTGGTATGGATCCCTTGAATGGATCTTTGATATGTATCCCTGGGAAGGAAAGAATAGTAACTTTCCTTCCCAGACAACTGCTTATTCTTCAATTTTTCTAATAAATATTATTGGCATTTCATTAACATTTTTTTACTTTCTAAACATAATAATTCTTGCAAAACTTACTTTCTTCACATCCTTGAAGAATATTTAATAAGGATTCATTAAATGTTACATTTTTATTTCTGTACTATAAATGTGTAATATATATATATAACTAGCAAAATTTCTCCATCTAGTTATCAAAATGGACCAGATACCTATCTTTTGCAATTGAGAGACACTGACTTTCCTTTACGACTGCGACAGTATCTTAGAGTGGGTGCCTCTACGAGTCCTTCCCTCGCTGCCAGCTTGAGGGACCAACACTGGGGAGACAGTACTGTAAGTATACCCCTGGCAATTTCATATTTAATTTTCAGTACTATAACTATATTAACGTATACGGATATTAATAATTTGACTTGTAAGCCTTGAGTTATCAGTAATACTATAGAGATGGTATCTATGGTATGCTGCAGATTTAATATATTTTCATATAAATATGATATAGATAGACATGATTTCAATACAATTATTTTTAAAGAATTTCATTAAATTAATAATTTGAGTAAAAGTTCTGCTTGCTATTAATTCCTTTACTTTAAGTGCTGGTGGGATAAAATAAGTTAATTTGTCATTACGGGTATACTAAAAAGATACAATGTATTTTTGATAATACGAAAATAATGTTAATGAAATTTTAAGCTCTAATCACACACAAAGTGGAAGAATATTTAATTCTTATTCTTTCATGCTTTCTCCCTTGACTTATAGTAGTTTAGTGAGCCGGCTGTCAACCGAATGGTTAGTCTTTGGATATCGTTTCTATAACTCATCGGTTCGACTCCAAATTCAGGATTTGATAATTTTTCGAAATCTACTTTAAACTAAAAAATTATTGAACTATAAAAAACAACCAAATCTACCTTGTTAATAAAAAAAAATTCAAGTTTTTTCTTAAGTATATTTTTATTCTTTCATTGTGTTCTACACAAAATTTTACAACTTTCTTAACAATAGTTTCGGCAACTTCTACTAAACTCTTAAACAGGATTTTTCTAAATTCGGCTACTTTGTATAAATTTTAAAATCTGCATCACAAAGCAAATACAAATCGATTTATTCAAAATAATCTGAAATAATTGTTAGGATTAAATGAAAAGATCACGTGAAATATTCTTCCTTAATAGTTTGCCATTGTACGATAAAAGTAAAAAGGCACATTGTATAACAGTAATTAGCAATTTTCACACCTTACTATTTATGAAGGAAAAAAGAAACATTTTCACCATTCAGTGTTCTTAATTAGTTTAACAAAAAATGAGTGGGATAAAAGTTGATGAAAACAAAAAAAGATAAGTAATTCTGGCACCACTTAGTAAATACCATAACACCTTCATGCAATTGAAAGTCGTATAATAACTACTATGTTATCCCTTTCACAAAGATATTAAATTATAAAAAAATTATATTAAATTGTCCGAAAAGTTCGTGCCAATATTTAGGGACAATTAAAACGCAGCTCATTTAAATATTGATATACATTTATTAAATTATTCCATTCTTCTCCACAACCTTTCTCAATTTTTCGTGTAGCTTGAGAATTCCATCCTTCTAGAACCTCTTAGATTTCTCGGTAAAAAATTTGTCCAAATGGGTTTTGATGTCAACCAGAGTTGAAATTTTTTCCATTAAGGGAAATTCTTCATCCAGCATCCTCGCCATAAACAGTGCATATCTTATTTATCGCTTGTGTGGCTATTTTGCTCTTTCGGAAAAAGAAAAGTATTAAATGCCTATAATGCACTTTATTTGCCACCATATTCTAAGGCATACAAAACTAATAAAAATTAACAAATCGTAACCAAACTTTTTCCAAATATGGCTGAAACTATCTCTTTTAGAATATGTACACATGTCATTTGTTTTCAATAATTGTGATATATTCAGTCAGGTGTCTCGCGTTACCTATCGAAAATTAGCACGAACTTTCCGGACAACTCAATATTTATATATTACAATGGAGGATGCCCTTAAAACTCATAAACTCTCATTAGAATAGAATAAAAAAACAAAAAAGCAATGCCCACATTACGTTATTCAACAATGTCCACGATTGAATCTTAAGTTTTCTGCGCTGATGAAAGCAATTCTTTCATGTACTAGAGAGAGTACTATGGGAGTGCTTAAGTACCATGTAGTACACAGCTATTGCAAAACACTTTAACATCCTCTTCATCCTTGCCTCTTGGAATGACTTGATTAGTATTCAATCGTTGCTAGGGTGAAAATCAGGCAGCTCACTTGCACCCATCCCGGCAGATGTGCATACAAAAAACAAAAGTGTAGCATCTATCTTCCAATACTTAAAAATGGTTAGGATTTAATGGAGGACTTTCCAATCTTATAAATAGTCCATCTACTAGGACACAGTATTTTGATGATGCAAAACATCCAACGGAGGTAGCTTTCTTGAAGGACATTTTATTGATAGTTAGTCATGTTCATGCATTATAAAAGAGGTTATCCTTAAATCTCCCAAGCTCTCATTATATACAAGCATCCATAAAGCAGAAACCCAATGATTAATAATGAATGGGATCAAACCCGAATCTTCCTCTTCGAAAAGGCAATCTTACCACTTTGTGATGATATCCCAGAGTAGGGAGTTTATCATAAATAGTGAAGAATTATAACCAATGAAATTATACCTTATAAAATAGTTTTCTTTTTGAAGTGGAATTTATTAATGGTGTTTATCTCAGTTTCATATACATGTCCCCATTAGTTTGAAAATTTCCTTTCAGCTTCTATGAATTGTTCCTAGTAAGTAATACTGAATTTTCTGTATTTGTATTATATTGTATTTTCTTCTAGTTGGTAATCAGAGAAAGAAGGAAGTTCGTGGACGTCATGGACGAAGAGATAGATGATGAGAAGAGAGGTCTTACTATGACATCCATTCCCAAACGTCTTTACCATGAGATTGGAACACTTGGATTTGCCAGAGAACAAATGGAGCAATTGAAGAAAGAGGTGTGGAAAGAAAAATCTAGAGAAGTAGAAATCGGTAATATTGGCTTTTATTGGCGCATACTTTGAAAAGCAGAAATTAAGAAAATTATTTTTGTTTAGCAAATATTTTGGGTCATTTACTGAAATAACTGAATTAAAAAAAAACGTTATATATTATTTGAATATAAGCATGGTTTGGGGTGTGTTATAATTTATTGTTCCTTTATTTAGGCATGGCTCCTTACTTCAGAGAGAAAATCCGCAATATGGCGATGAAAGAAAATGATGGAATTGTGTTCAGGTGCTATGCTGTGGGTAAACCTAAAGTGGACTACTCTTGGTTCAGAAATGATGGAATTCTCTTGGAGAGCAGCAGAATTGTAGTAAGTACTCCGTTTTTCAAACATTGATGTTTTTGTTCACAAAAGAATTTGGGATAGTTTCCTATAGCTTGAACTTGAAATTTTTTTTCTAGTGTTTATTGCTTACTGAAGTTTTCCTTCTAATATTCTATTACAAACCTATTCCAGATTAGAGCGTTTTAAGATTAAGCCCTAGTGAGAATTTATTCCCTTTTTTTTATTGAATCATTATATTGAAATCTTTATTGAGCATTTTAATTGTTAATACAAAACCTGTCACATAACGTATTAGAGTATTATATAACTTAAAAATTTTTTAAAGTCTTCATTTCTTGATGATTTTATAAAAAGATTACGTCAAACGTATTTAACTGCTGAAATACTCTTGAAGTGAATTTAAAATGGAAAGAAAGATTTATCGAGAAGGCTTAGCATGATTATATAAATCAAACTACATTTTTGTAGTTTTATATTAAAGTCATTCATATATTTAATCATATTTGAGTAAAATAATGATTTTGATAACAATATTTATTAACTTGCCGAGACGATTATAGTATGTTTCAGCCAAAAGAATTATTTTCTTTTAACAAAATTTTTATTGTCGCTTGAAGATAAGTAAACCGCGTGACAACCTTCCCATAACTAATCTAACATGTGCAAAATAGTATACAATATTTCAGATAATGGCACAAATTTTTGAGAAAGGGCAGTTTTTGAATATGCGAAAGAACAGAAATATGTTTTAAAACAAAATGCAGTGAACTGTTGCAAATGCGTGGTTTATAAACTAAAGCTGAAGAACAAGATTGCCACTTACAAAAACTGAGAAAAAAATGAACAAATTACAAATACTTACCAAAGGCGCCGACTAGGCACTATAACAAATACAAACAGCCAGTGACATTTTGGTAATTTGGAATTACATGAGAATGCTGGTCAAAAACTCCTTCCTGGCATAGTATATGTCTGAAAAGGGTGAATATTTCTAGTGCGCTTGTTTTTAAGCTTCATTTGACAAAGGAATAGAGCTGAATAGGGTTAAGGAGGCTGTCTGAATGAAAACATAGAAAATTTTCCTTTCAATTGTGAAACCAAACACAAGAAATGAAACTATTTTACGAAATGAGAAAAACATTACTCGTTGTTCAAAATTATAAAATCAAAAGGGACAAAAGTGAAGTAGAACTGATATCAAAGGAGGTATTCGAATTAACGGTACATAGATATGAATCACAGGTCTGACATCTACATTGCATAAAAGTTTGGACATTTTTAAACATCCCAAGATTGTATTAGATTTTCGCGAAAGTTGCAAAGATTCGTTCAGTAAGATTCTCAGTGCTATCAATTGATGTTTCAGTGTTCTATACCTTCATCAGAAAAGCGTTCCTGACTTGGCATTCCTGTGTGACTCTAAGTCGTCTTAGTGTGCCTGACCTTAAAATTTGTGAACTTTTGTATAAAACTATTGCATAATATGGTAAACTATTTTCTACAGTTTCTCTAATAAAATTATAAAGTTGGTGGGGTTAAGGATTATCTTTTTTTTCGACAATCGAAACTGTATATATTCTACAATATCATATATTCTTTGAGCCTCAATGTTTCTTGACAATTAGACAGCTTTTCCCCGTGGACATGTTTCTCCTAGTACTCCAGTCATGTAATGTTTGATTGTTTTGGCATCAGTAAATGTACATTTTTGTTCCAACTATTGAGCGAGTTGCGTGAAAACTAACAAATGTTATTTCCTTTTGTTTGTGTGATACTCAGTTTCTTAAACAATGATTGAGATTTCAATCCACTTTTTAAAGTTTTTAACGATTGGTTTCCTGTAAATTTGGTCTAATTCTTTGAATGTTTTTTTCTCCTACGTTTTATTTTTATTCTTCGTAGACTTATATTGCTTAATTTTCAATTATATTATATTGTTTTAATATTAATGTTCACAGTGTTCCTCTTAAATGTTCTGCATTCATTATCTATTCTTCCTTGCCTTCATATCTTTGTACAAATCTATGTAAATAAATAACTTCAAATCAAATTAATGCACTTATTGATTCGAACTCCCAAAGTAGAACTCTACTGCTATTTATTACCTCCTCTATTTGTGGCACACGCTCTCGGTTCGAATAAAAGGATATAAAAACAATGGAAACAATTTTCCAGGTAAGCGCTCATGCTGCAAAATGTTTTCCAGAATAGACTCTACAAATGAGGGATTTCGATGGGAGTGGAGCTCTTTTCTGCACTCACACCATACTATTTATCGTTTAATCCCAAAACACTTTTGAGCTTCATTCAAAGGTATAGTTATATGATGATTTCGCTTCATCATGGTCCTTGAAAGTTTATTGTGTTATCAATTTATACTTTAAGCTAAAATGTATATATATGTGTGTGTCTGCTAGAGATTTTTCTACATAAATAATTGGGAAATTTATACAGTTTTGAAAAAATGCAGTTTTCGTTTATAGAAGAAAAATCATAAGAGAAATTATATTACATGCATGAACTCAATTGAAATACAAACGATATGGAATTTCCTGTTGTAATTTTGTTGTAAAAAATCTATTTTAATAGTTAAGAATAAATATAAATAAAACTAAATACATACATTCGTAAAAAAATTGTTTGCTTCTAAAACTTGATAAAAGGAAAATAAGATGTGTAATGCTATTTTGAAGTACAGATACTTGTTTACAATTTGTTTCAAGAAATGATTGGGAGTTTATCATTTTGCTTTATGTATGTCATTATAGAGATTTTGCACACATAATTATTAATCAAAAATGATTATGAATGTTAACAATAATTAATAAATGTGTTCACAGGTTACAGAACTGAAAGACGGTCGATGTGAGCTTAGAATCCACCCAACAAGAGCTTATGACGTTGGTGTGTATAAGTGCGTTGCTCGAAACATTCATGGAGTTAGCTGCTGTAGAGCGAGGCTCAAACTAGGAAGTAGGTCGAAACAATTTGTACATAAAATTTACATGAAAATGTATAATAAGTACTATTAGTTTCATACTATTTAATAAAAAGTTTCAGAAATAATTAAAATACAACTCAAAATTTGCGAAAATCTCTGTTGAAAATTGATGTTACACGCAGCAATTCGTCTTATTGAAATTTCCGGCCACACAAAACTACCCCCTTTATTCGGTTGAATAATCATTAGTTGCTATAAAGAATTCCTTCCTTGTTAAGTTGACTTCTTATGCGTGCCTTATCATAAGGGTTTATAAATTTAAATGTCTATCAAACATATAAAAATTGAATATTTTCTGATATCTTTATGGTCCTTTAGTGATATTTTCGAGTTCAAGTTAAACATCGCTCTTTGTGACATCAGCTCAGCTTTAGTGAGATTTTTACTTCTGTATCACATTATAAGAAAATGGTTTTGAGTGGAGTGGTTATTTGCTCTCTCTCTCTCTCTCATAAGATGCATGCTGGAATTTTAAATCCTATTTCAATTTTAATGATTGTCACTTAATAGTTATGGTTACATTTAATTTCATCATTCTGGCAAAACAAGTAACTATTTTACTCAAGTTAAAGCTCATTTCTTTTCAACTTGACATTTACTTTTAATGGATTCCGTCTCACGTTGAAATTTTCGGTAACGAAATGACAGACAATCTTGCTTAAGAAAGCTGTTGTCATGCAATCTCTTTTTGAGAGTTTACCTACCTTAGGCTTCCCCCCCCCCAAAAAAAATACCGATTTATAAAGGATTTCCTGTGCAAGATCTGATGTTCCCTACTCATTTCTGGTGCCGAGGTATCAGGTCTATTTCTAACTCTCTCTTGTGACTGAAAAACCTGCACCGGCCACCTTAAATCTTACATTTTCTGAAGGTGAGAAATCCTACCTTCTTTGTCCAAAATATCAGTAGCATCAGTACTTTGCTAAATATCTTGGAATGTTTGGGTCTCCTTATGGAGGAAATAAATTCTTCCATTAGCAACGGTAACAACAATTTCATCATTCTTTAAGTATGCATTTCCATCTAATACAAAATGAAAATGTTAATGTCATTTTACAATCTATTTCCTTTTATTTTTAGATTTAATAAGTAATTTATTTTTCAGCATTTAAGCTAATTTATTGTAATTATTAATATTGAATTTGATACAATCTAGGCAAACCGGGTAGACCTGAAGTTCCTGTCCTGAAAGATGCGTCAGATACAGAAATATACATTACATGGGCTGTCCCCAGAGATGAAGGAAATTGCACAACTTTGGGATACACATTAGAATATAAAAAATCAGGTAAATATCATGGAAGATTTTTGTTATTTTAATAATATTAAAAATGTCTGTTCTTCTATTTAATAAAACCAAAAACGCGTTTTTGATTTATATGCATTTTATCTCATTAAATAATATGAGCTATCTTTGTTTACATTGTATTAATATATCTTAGCTCAAAAAATATTAAATCTTATTAGTCTAGGCAGAAAAAAAGACTACTTTTAATTATAACTCCGTTGGATTAAAACTGAATACTTACGCGTAACTTAATATACCGTTGACCCCACTTTCGTTAAGAAAATACATTATCAGATATTTCAAATAATATATATGTGTACTTGAAAATATAATTACTAGAGAATTACGTAGTTCATTATTGATCCTTTTTACCTATGTTGCGGTTTAATACCAAAAATATTCGTCTCATTTCAGACAACCCTATTAATAATAGCTATCCATTTTTCGTTTTTGTTAAGAAAGATGTAGCAACTATTTGACCTATTACATACGCTCACACATTTGATATATTTTTATTTTATGTAGATGTGATATCATAAAGTGATACATATGAAACATAAAATGGAAATCGGTAACCAAAAGCCTCTGATGTCATTCATATAGAGATAAATGTTTCATCATCTTCAATATATTTGCTCCACATAAGTTAAAGCACACGCGAATCTAAATAGTGTCCCTTGATTCCACGGTACTTCTTTTTTCCGCCTTTTGCCCAACCCCTTAGACTTACAATATTTTTCAAGTGCACATTTTTATCGTGTTCAATAAAGTTTTATTACTGATTAATTTTTAAATGTTCAAATCCTTCAGTTCTTAATTCATCAGTCTATAGATCTTCCTTAAATATTAAAAAAAATATGGATTCATTTTCGATTTTTTTTCAATTATTGCGTTTATAAGTATTGTTACTGCTCTATCTGGAACAATGAAGCACTCATAATTCTCTGACATTTCTGAAGTTTTATTTTTGACGCCATAACACAAAGTTTAGCAATATTTTTTCGAGAAAATAATAGACGGGATAAAACATAAATGTCTAAAGCTATAAATGAAAAATTTGGCTTAAAAAACAAACGTAAATAAAGTTTAGAATACTAGAATAAATATATTGTTGCAAATATATTGTGAAACAAAATATTTTTGTAGTATATGCTACAATTTTTGCTATTTTCTTCGATTTCAATACACTTAATTTCATAATGTCAATAATAATTATTATATTCTAAATTTTCATCTGTAGTTAGTTAACTGAATTTGTAGAGCTATTTAAAATTTATCTTTCAATTTAATAATTTTTTGGTACAGATATGATAAAATTTCTATGGTTCAGTTTCATTTGGTGACTTTTTCTCTTACTTGGTTATCCGAGTTTCTAATTGCTGTAGAATCATGGAGAATCTCGGAGAATTCCTTTTGTGTTCTATTTTGGAAACCATATTTATTGCATTATTTCTCTGAATATTGGAGCTATCTAAATTATCTAGCTTGATAGAAACTGAGATTCAGTTTTGCGTCACCATTCAAATTTTTATTTCCGTATTTTTTATAACTAAAAGGCAAGAACAAAAACTAAAATAGTTTTATCTTACTGTATAATTCTTTGTTATACCATTTATTTTTTCACTATTAGTTTTCCTTAATTATTCCATCTGAGTGGTTTATAAAACGAATTATTAAGGATGGATAATTCATTTTAACCAAGAAATATCCATGGTTAATATTGAATAAATATTTTTACCAAAAATTATCCTTTTATACGTTAAAGATGTGTATTTTCATTAAAATATACTTTCAGATGAAGAACAGTGGACTATTATTGGCAATAACATAGAGCATGAATACTTCGTGATTCGGAATCTACTGCCATCCACGTTCTATCAGTTCCGAGTAAAAGCATACAACAAATTTGGTTGGGGTGAAGCAAGTTTAGCTACAGAACCTTTTACTACCAAGCCAGAAGGTAAAGCTTTATACATTGTTTATTTCTAGTTCATATAATAACGGCATTATTTTATTTAAAAAGGAAGCATGTTACTCCATTGAGCGTAATTAAGCAACTAAAGTAATCTATTTACAGCGAGGAAAAAAACTCAGATGACACTATTGTGTATACTTATTTACACTAGGTGACAGTTGGATGATTAGTATTTTGAATTTCAGAGTTCTACAATTAGTAAATTCAATTTCCACCTAAAACGTAATGTTTGTGGTCAATCGACATCCACTTAGAATTATACTTTCCATCAAATTAACTCTTGGTGCAAAGAATGAATATTGAAAACCAAACAAGAATCTAAAATTGCTCAGAATAAGCTTAGTGCATGACAAAGTTACATTATTATAATAAGAAATTTTTACCCTCAAAGAAATAATATTTATATAGTATTAATGTAATTATTTGCGAATACAAATAACGGACATCAACCACTTGCGCTGGCAAAGAATTCATCGACGTATGTACCGGAACAGTCCAGAATAACTCGTTATTATATAGAATATCATTATATATGTATATTGTGACGACGTACATACCACGTCATTGACGATTCTGTGACAAAAGCATTACGACGTGCTTGGCACGTCTTTCCAGCGCAAGTAGTTAAATCATTAATATAATTTTCTTAAATCAAAAATAAAATGCTTCTTGAGAGACCAGAAAAGATCTAAAACAAACTCTAGTTTGAGTAATGAAATTGGTTACTACATAAGAAAATCACGTTACATTCTTTATCTGCTTAGTTTTTTTATTCTAACCTCAATTTGCTCAAAAAAATTCAATTAATAAACTCAATCTCAGTCATATTTTTATTATTAGCTTATTCAATGCCGAGTTTATATGGCATCGACCTCTCCCAATAATTCTCATTACCTCTGAATTATTCTCGTATCTGTTGACTTTTATGTCACTGAAAATAAATGTATGACTACAATTTTTTTTTTCCTTGCTTGGTAAGGTGCGGCTAAAGTTAAGGTGAGTCCCAGGAGGAAGTACCAACAGGAATTCACGGAACGAACACCTGATTATGTCCTGGAAGAGATTGAAATACCAGAGTTAGATTACAGTAAAGAAAACAATCCAGCCCCTCTCGTCGAAGGAGATCCATTAGACTTGTACAGAATAGTTTCAGAAATGGACAGGTATTATTTTCAAGCCTGTATTTATCCTGTATTAATAGAGGTCAATGAATACAAAAAATGTCTACAATTATCTGAAAGCTCTCTAATTTCTATTAGAATAAATATATTTCTGACAAAAAAAATTTTCAGTGACTTCCAAACTATTACTTTTGTAATTTTCTATTTAAGAACCACATATTTAAGTAATTAAATTTAAACGTCATGTGCTGATGTGGCCTGGTGAAATTTTATTTTCAACACACACACATAAAAATTTTTAAATTGGTTACTGTTATCCTAAAAGCATTTAGAAACTTTGATACCAAATTATCCAAAAAATTCTCATAAAAATTATTAATATTAAAGAAATTATTGGTACATATTTAAAAAAAATTATATTTAAATTATTCAAGTTAATAATAGCATTGAATTAACATTGGCACATTATTTTTTGCTCCCTATATAAAAACTATTAATATTTGAAATTTATAAACTTTAATTTTAAAAAATCGTAAAAATTAAATAATCAAATAGAAAATATTTCTTCAGATCTATTTTTGTCATAATGATAATTCTTAAAATTTATTATTTACAACCCTTAACATTTAAGATAGATGCAAATTTCATTTTAGAAGATTATTAGAACCTGATTTTTTCATTCGATTTATACATAATGGAAAAAAGAGCTAACCTATATTTTATGAGTTTGTGATTACTATTGTAATGATGCGAGTTTTTTAAACTTCTAATTTTAAATTAGGTTATTGTTTTTTATTCGACTTTTTTCAATTTTCAGCCCTTTCTTAAAGAATATTAAATAAGAGTTTTTGCTAGATCAATTTTGTTCATTAGAGTTACAATTTCACTTTCATGACAAGGCGTATTACTTTTTAAATAGCAACTCGTATATTCATTATCATATCACTCATTCTTTTTATTTATTACCTTTATCATAAAGCTAACCTGCATTTTTTAGGAAAAATACCGGATTTGCTGTTTTAAAATACTTTGGGGAAATTATTGAAGTACATAATCTACACAAAGCAAAACAAAATAGGCATAAACAAATTGCTATAGATGTGTTTAATGATAAAAATGTAAATCAATGCAGAAGTCAAAATGAGAAAGCGTAAATTTATAAATGTTGTCTTCGAAAGTCATAACAAAAAAATTATTAATTTAAGTGGATCGTTTTGGATGTCAAAATAAGAGAAAACAGTTTAAGTAGACCATCTTAAGAAGTCAGAATGCAAAAATTAATATCTGTTGGGCTTTTATATGAAATTAAAATGAAAAATTTATGAAATCCGTCTTGGGTAGTCAGGATCAAAAAAGCTTAAATTTTACGTGGCTTGTTTTAAAAGATTAGAACGTAAAGTGAAAACCTTTGTAGCTTATGTAGTGAAAATCTTTCTTTCTTTAGGGAGTTAAGATAAAATAACGGAAACTATAATGTGGTACGTCTTACAAAATCAGAATGTAAAAGCATAGATCTGTGAAGGGAATTTTTAGAATGCTGATGGGAAAAATGACATTTTAGTTGTGTTTTCCCATTTTCCATCTTTAGAGACAAAAGGGAACTTTCGCATTCCATTTTAAGAAGTAAAAAAAACAAAATTTAAGAGATCCATTTTAAGCAACTAGAAGTGAAAAATACAATCAATGGGACCCTTCTTATGAAGTTAAAGTTAAATAAGGGAAATTTATGTATTCCATCTTTCTTTTAGAAAATCAAAAAGGAATAACAGAAATATATTTGTTCCGGAAGCAAGAAAGAATTAATAGAAATCTATGTGTCCCGATTCTGCATGTAAATCTGCATGTCCTAAAACTCAGGATGAAAAAAAATTAATTTAAGTGACCCATTTTTGGCAGTCAGAATGAGAAAACGCAATTTATGCGGCTCATCTGAAAAAGTTAGAAAATAATTACGAAAATCGATAAGGTAGATATTAGAAAATCAGAATGTAAAAGTATATATCTTTGAGGTAAGTTTTAGAAATTCAGAATCATAAAATACAATTCTGTATCTCAATGTTAGAGACACAGGATAGAAAAACGTAAATTTATATCATATTCCTACATGATAAATTTTAATAGATAGTATTTCTTCAATATATCAATTATTCGAAAGCTGTTCTATAAAGTCAATTTTCTTATAATTTATAAGGAATTCATAAAAAAAGTTCTTTTTCAGGGGTAGGTTTTCCGTCGTCCTTAACGTGTGGGTAAAAGAGACCAATACGTCTAACATTGCAAAGGTCGTCAAAACATGTAAAGAAGAGGACGGCAAACAAGAGTACGAAATAATGAAATCCCTCTGTCATGATAAAGTAGTAAATTTGCTGTCTGCCAGCTACCAAGGTGATAAGACTGTACTTGTCATGGAGAAGTTGTCCGGGGTGGATGTCATGTCTTACCTTGCCCTGCGGCACGATTACAATGAAGAACTTGTAGTCACAATCATTAAACAGGTTGGTGAATTTCATCTTTGCTATATGATCAATTTTCATTGTCTATCTTAAATCAATTTATCATTTCTGTTACATATTTGCTTAAAGATTTCATGAAATATAAATGTCATCTGTGTCAAATCTTTTCAATTTCTTATAATCTTGTAGAGATTCAATAATCTGCTCAGCTCCTTGTGAAAAAGGAAATTAAAAAAATATTCGATATTTATAAAAAAAAATAATATAAAAACTATATTATTATCTTAACCTTGGCTATAAACAAGTGCTTTAAAGTGCAAAAGTAAAAACTGAAGTAAAGATATTAACATAAAATTGAACGAAGTGACCATATAGAAGATAGGCTAGTATGATGTGAGAAATAATTTACATGTAACAGAGGTGAGAACGTCTGAGGGAAACGAGATACGCATGCTATGGGCACTTAACAATTCGGGGAAAGTTGGTATGATTTAAATAATCTAGATTTACTGTTACCATGTTATATATGGTTAACAAAGAATCTGGAACATTTCACGTAGATGACTTTATCTGGGGTATTTAGGGGTTACTTTTGAAGTTGATGAGAGCCTAATTTAATAGAGAAGCTCATTATTTTAGGTAATGTTTTATGAGAATTTTAAAAGACAAAAACATTTAGAATCAAATTTTCCCAGATATTTTGTTAAGAATCTAAAATATCTGCGAACAATCTACACATGCCTAATATAAACACATTTTAAAGCAAATATATATTCATTTATTTTTTGCATATCTTTCCTATATATTCCTCAAACCTATGTTTAAAAATTTCAAACAATACAATTATTCACTCCAGTGTGTGAAATTGAATCACGAATTGACATCAAACTGAAGGAGAAATCATGAAGCACATGTATCAGACTACAAGAGGCTTAATAACACATTTTATCGTATGCAATGGAGTTTGTAGACATTACAATGAATACTCTGTATATCCTTCACATTGGAACAGTCAGTTTTAGCTATTCCAGAAATACAAGAACGTGATACAACACAACAGGTTTACGCATTTTTTGCAGAAAAACATTGTTTTGGTTTAGGGAACGATTTTAAGTACTTACTAATTTAGTGAAAAAGAGAATACATAAAACCACTTCAACACCAAAAGGAAACATTTTTTGGGTGGTAGTCTTCTTTAGATTGGTACCTTCTTTTTGTTAGCCTTACAATACTCTCCATCTTTCAAGATAGTTTAGACACTACGGGTATATTAGTTTGGTTTTGAAAAGCATTGCACTCAACTACGAAAGTTAGCAGGTTCAGTTTCTGAGCTAGCTGAAGACTCGTTGAGGAAGCCTATGCATATTAAATATCCATTTAGTATAATGTTCTTCCATTGGTATGTTTACAATCGGTTATAGCTAATTGTTAACCTGGCTCATTTGATATTGCGTGGTAATTGGATGCATTGCGTAATTTCAGTTCACAGGAGGTAATTCGAAACAAAGCACAATGAATGCACACTAGAATATAGTATATTTAAGTAACGTATTTCCTTAAAATGTAGCTTACAAGTTTGGTCACTTAGTTGTCACCCAACAAATTAAAATAGTCTTCATTTCTTGTTTAAACTGTCACTCGTGATTAAAATGACGTATGCTATTTCAGTAACTGAATATTACTATCATTTATTTAGCGAGTAATTAAATGCTCAAGAAAAGTAAAACTTTATTTGATATATATATAATTAGACGTTTCAATTTTTAATTTAGTTTCATGGAAGAATTTAATCATTCTGTGTAAAATACCAATCGATTTCTTTTTATCAAATTTGACAATTTCTTTATCTTGAGTATCTTATTCGAATAATTACGGCAAGAAAATAAAGTACATTTATTTACTTTTTCTAGGTGTTGGAAGCTCTGCAATATCTGCATTTCAGAGGGATCTGCTACTTGGAATTGCAGCCAGACAATGTCGTGATGGTCAATTTGAGAGGATCTGATGTTAAATTAGTTGACTTTGGTTCTGCCCGCTATGTTCCGAAGATAGGCGGTAAAGTACACGTGGAAGGCACAACAGAATACTTGGGTAAGATTCGAAACATAACTACAGAAATCTTTTTTCTATGTCAAATGACTTACGACAATTAATGAAAATGTGACTTTTGTGGTAAGAAGTGCTTGTATTTTTTAGAAGAGTGATGGTTCATTTTAGAGTGTATATATATACATATAAAGGGAACTTAGTAAAGTCATGCGTTTCACTTTTTTAATAGTAGAGTGCCATCTGCTATAATCATAGGAAATATTTCGAGTAAGAAAACAACCATATACTATAAAACTAGAGGATTGGCAACTCTCATAACTTAACTATTAAGAATAATTGAAGATTCAATCATAACAGTACAATCGTACAGAACACAAGAAAATAAGTTGAAAGCAAATTTTTCATAAAATACTAAAAATGTCACTAATATGGTTTGTCTATATGTATTTAATGCTGCTTGTTTTGTACTTACATTTTTCTTTTTATTGTGAAAAAATTTCAATTCTCAGTATAAACCTCTTTAGAATGAAATATTTACTGTAGTATGATAAAATCATACTAAGAAAAATTCCATTTAATTCTATTTTATGAAGATTATAGATTTATACATACATATTTCAGTAAATATTTCATGTTTTTAAATTGAAAGGATAAGTTCAAATATTAAAAAAAAAAGCTATTTTTGCAATTTGGTATAAAATCCTTTTTTTTCCCACGGAATTAAAAGTATTAAAAGTGTAAATAAAATTCCCCAATTCCGAAAATACATAATTATTGGTATGAAAAAAGCTTTTTTAAATTTAAAAAAAATAATTTTAAATTTGCTTAGCATTCTTGTTAAATTTTCATTTTTTTAAAACTGAACTGAAAAAAAAAACTATTTAAATAAATCACTTTAGGGATATCAGTTTCATTTATGGAATCATAATCACGTCCAACCTAATAATCATTTCAAACAGTCCCAAATCTACATTTATATTTTTATTTTGTGTATTATAATCTGCATTCTTGTTCATTAAATCAATGCAAATCTCTTCGTCCATTGTATACGACATAATTGACGGTTTTGCTTTTCTAGAGAGATTCATTATCTATTAATCTCACATTTCCTTTTTATTTTTCAGAAAACGACGAATTTTTCTTGAGGAGAATCTACTGAAAAAATTCCTTATAACTACTTTATTAAATAGAGAAATTTTTCAACGTTATTAAAATTCTGATTTTACATTCCAATTAAAAATTCCGTTAAATGGAGAAATTCTCAACCAAAATATTTCGCT
Source organism: Latrodectus geometricus (assembly GCA_026290005.1). Classification (NCBI taxonomy): domain Eukaryota; kingdom Metazoa; phylum Arthropoda; class Arachnida; order Araneae; family Theridiidae; genus Latrodectus; species Latrodectus geometricus. The sequence goes on along the minus strand of JAPDSC010020139.1, from coordinate 25,275 downwards.
GTGGAAATTCAACAGCTCACTATATTTTGTATGCTTAAATTTCTTATTTTTCATTATTTCTTACACCACACATCTATATATATATATATATATATATATATATATATATATATATATATATTAGGTTAGGGAGAAAGTTATCCATTATTTTTTTCGGTAGATGTCTGATCGCTATCTCGTGAGGTATCTATCAAACAATTTTAAATTTATGCTCATTGGAAAGGTGACATTTGACACTAAAATATTCTCTTGCGGTTTTTTGTTTGATTTATTCAGTTATGAGTACAAGGTTTTAAAAATAGAAGACAACAAACAGAAAATTCGATACATTTTAGTTTTTCTTTTATAATGGCGAAAATGCTAACCAGGTGGCTAAAATTTTGAAAGGTGTTTATCGTCCTATATACGACTGTAACAACCAGTTACGCACAATTTTGGTTTCGTTGATTCCGTTGGGTATTTGGATGCTAAAGATGCACCTCGCATTGGATACAACATCGTCGAGAATGTCTATAAAATATCAAAAATTATCAAACTTGACAGCATGTCAGCAGTCGTAGCTTCACACAAGACCTAAAAATCTACATGAAAACTGTTTTAAACCTTTTTACAAAGCGAATCTGAAAGAAGTTACAAAAAGGTCACGTAAAAATAATGGATTTCTTTTTCCCCTACCTAATATAAGTAAAACATTTTCCTTGATTAGGGTCCATAAAAACCAAATAAAATTTGTCCACCCACCTGATATCAAAAAAAAATAATATTCGAATAATAATCTGTTAAACACTTTTTTTGACAATATATTTAGAGATAAAAAATAATTAATTGATATTGTCTGAAGGAAAAAAAAGCTAGTCAGCGTTAAAAAAAAAAAAATAGTTATATTCCTTCTCTCTTTCTCTAAATGAAAGAAAACTAAAACACTTATTGACATTATTATATTGTTATTCTCTTCTCTTAAGAGTTTTGTGGAAAATTTTTAATTTGTCATAAATTTATTTCTGCAGCTCCAGAAATCCTGAAAAATGAAGAGGTATCTTACTTAACAGATGTTTGGTGTGTGGGAGTTTTAACATATATATTGTGAGTATTTTAATTACTCTTTGATTGTTATGAAAATAAATGAAAAATCTTATTTAGTAAATATTTCATTCAAAAAGAAATGAGAGAGAATTTTAAATTTGCTGAAGATTGCTAAGATTATTTCATTGAAAAAATTTTACTAAACATTTTACAAATATTTATCAATTGAATTAAAATACTGATACAATTATTTGAAACTAACAAACTGTTTTTATTTTAAATGAATTAAGCAATGTTATTTCTAATAATCAAATGTTTAACATCATATATTTTTAAATAAAATACTCAAAAATTGGTACTTTTTTATACGAAATTTTTTATGAAATCATTTATATCATTTTTACCTTAGTTTTAAAATCTAAGATAAAGTATTTAATATTTTTGCAAACCTATTATGTTATCAATAAAACTTGTAAATCTTATCTATTGTGATATTTATTTATTCATAATATTTACAATAACAATAGAAATGCAAAAAATTATATAAGATTTATTTACTTTCATCAAATCATTTCTAAAAACATTAATAGACATTAGATGAAATTAAATTTTTTATTTAATTCTTTCAATCCTACACTAATGATAAAAAATGCATGCACACACATCAAATTTTAAATATTATTAACAAAAATGTAAATATTGTTTCAGTAAACATATATTTTCAAGTACACATACTGATTTTAAATAATGAAAAAATCAAGCAATGTAATTATATATATCTGAAATTATTAGTTGTAGTTAAAAAAATTTCAACAAAAAATCAATTCATAAAATTTACCATTAAAAACGGTTGCAATATATATATATATAAATAATAAAATATATATAATGAATTTAAGTGTTATACATTTTTTAAGCAAGGATAAGATTCATTTTAAGAAATAAGATTAATTTGGAATAATATTTAAGAAAAACAGACATCTATCTTAAGGATGTATGAATAGAATAAATTATATTTTTGCGATGTATACCATTAAATTCTAATAGGTGTACATTGCAGAACCCATAACAATCTTCTAATAACATGGTACAAAGAAAAATGGAATAACTCAGATAACTCCGAAAATAGTTCAAATTCAATCTTTGTCAAGTGTAATTCACGTAGAATTTTCGAAGTTACTAAATAACTCAATAGGTAGAACAAAATTCTTGAATATTATACAATTCAATCGATGTAATGAGGTGTTCATTAATTTTCCCCTTTAATTTTAGTAAAAATTAAAAACTAAATAAAATTGTAGTTTCGAAAGAATTTTCTAACTGGATCTAAGCCACAGCTTAAAATAGATTCAAAACATATGCAAACTTTCACACTTAAGGTGGCAATCGAACCTACGTCTGTTGAACAGAAGACGTCAACTCGATTGATTTGGTTAACCAGCTGTCTACACGGCATGATTCGAATAAAATAACCAAGTTTAGCATAAAATTTTTAAACTTTTACATTATCATTACGCTATCATGTCATAACTTATAACGTTTATTAATAATTATAACGTTTAACTAAACAAAAAATTTGTTCTCTGATTCCTGTCAGAAATATTCATTCATGTATGAAATCAGTGTGCTAAGACACAAAATTAATCGACGTTAAAATTTTATATCTCATACCCGTCATGATAGAAAATTCTAAAAATTCGGTAGTTAGTTCGAATAGATCGGCTTCTTCTTTATTTAATCAAGACTCAAAAGAGCTGAATGATCAACACTCTGACATTCAGTTCAATAAAGCTTGTGGGTTTAACTCATCCATTTGCTATGAATGCTTAAAGTGGCTCAAGATCTAGTTTGAATTGTAGGTTCATGTCTTTATACGCAAGAAATAAAAATAAAGCAACAAAACTTAAAATTATCAGGTTTTACGTAATGTTCAAAAAATGTTTTCCTTCTCAACAACAAGTACACAACAATACAAGGGAATATTTCTCAGTATCTTGATTGTAAAGATATACTGTCACAGTAGTAAAACCATGCTTTTCAGTGAACTGTCCGAAGTTCGATCCCAATCAAAGATGGGTGTTCGTTTCGGCTTTCTTTATACACACCAATTATGTTAAGTACCTTAAAATTTTCTGTTTCCTTTGTGTCAAGTGAATATCTTATCTTCATTCTCCTGAAAGGCATTATATAACACGTAATAAGATATCTTGCAGTAATTTTCAGGTTTCTATTATCTGGCATCAGATATCTCCTACATTATAAAGCTATATATAGATTCCTACATAATAAAGCTTTTATAGTATACAAATAATATAATTAACTGGTATAAGAGAATAATTATGTATTTTGTAAATTACTACACGTATTTATAGCATGATTTTATTGCATATGTTATCTAACATACTAGTGATTGGACTTTACGATGTTATCGCCTTGGTTTTGTTATACAAGATTCCTTTTCGTAATGGAAGTAACTTCCAATTTTTTAAATCGATCCTAGTTCATTACAAGAATACTTTCAGAAACTATATAATAAACAATTTATACTATCCAATTTTTGGGTTATAAATATCCACAAGTAATCACTGATTATACCTCTAAGTGCATCTAAAGCTAAATAAAAAGCATTATACAAAACACAACTGATTTTTTTTTATTCTTTGATTTCAGATTGAGTGGTGTGTCTCCGTTCCTTGGACAAGATGAAGAAGAAACCAGGTCAAACGTGACGTTTGTCCGATATCATTTTGAACATTTGCACGCCAATGTGACGGCTGAAGTGACACGTTTCTTGTTGAACATTTTTAAGCAATGCTCCATCAAGAGATTAACTATTGATGAATGTCTTGAGCATAAGTGGTTGGCTCCCAGTGAGTATATGATTATGAAGCGAGAAAGTGCCAGATTCTTGCCGGATAATTTAATTAAGTTTGCTAAGAAATTCCATGCTGCTAAGTATGAAGCTATGGACCCAGAAATGCTGACATCTCTTGGAATGTCATCTTCAAAGTAAGCTTAATTATTTCCTTACAGGAAATTATATGATCTTTCCATACAAACACACTGTAGGATTTCTTTAAGCAATATCGTGAATTCACTTTCAGCAACAAATTTTTAAAGACAGTGACAGAAATATTTTTTATAGATTTTAGGTATAAAAAAGTAATTACATAAAACTGTTTTTGATAAGACTAACGCATATTGACGTGTGCAGTTTTATAATGAATAGCTATTCATTGTAGAGTAGAAGTTCCAAATTAAGAAACCAAAAAAAAATTGTTTTTCCTTAATTGAGTATTTATTTAGTAATAATAAAATATTTTACATGTTTATGATCAGGAAATTTTTAATGTATTCATAAATGTTTATATAGTTGAGAAAAGTGATTACAATTATTATAATACAAAATTTATATATTACTTACCAGTTATTAATTACACACAATATATTATTAATAAATATTTTAATACTAAAAAAAAGTTTTGCAATTCTTATCTCTACAAATATATTCTGAATAACATGATTTATAATGGAGAACTGACTCAATGTCCATTAATTGCTAGTAGTTTTGCAAATCACTAAGTAATCAAAAAATGAATTATTAATTTAAAAAATATTTCTAAACCTATATAAATTTATTGTTCAAAGAAATTAAATGTGTTTCTATCATTGAGTACAGTTCTTATATTTTAAATAAACATCTATAAATTATTATAGTTAAATAAGTGTCCATTGCTTTTACCTTCAAAATTATTCTCAAAAACAATTACTGAAATTTTTTATTTAATGGATGCATTTAACTTTAAAAAGAAAATCATTTACATATTCATCACTAAAAAATTTTAATAAAAAAATATATTACATAAATAAAAGCATCTATTTCAAAAAATTGGTATGAAATAAAATTTTTGTTTTAATTTCATACTTTAAATAAATAACCTTTCTAAGTTAATAACTGAAAAATAATGAACAAAAATGGAAAAGTTGAATTTAGAATTTTTATTTGATATTGTTATTATTATTTGTACACTCTTAATACAATGTATACATTGATAATTTTCAATTATTTCAAACTAGATAAAACTGATAATAAACTAGTAACCATAATATGAAATTAACAAAAAATCTAAGTGATGAAATGAAAAATCTTAAGAAATTACCTCATTTGAGTCTACATTTAACGTTACCTAGTTTTAATAGTTAACTTATTATGTCTAGAAATTACCTTACTTAAGTCTAACAGCATGCAATTTTTCAAAAATAAAAAAAAAATTCATTTTTAAAAGATCATTTAAAAATTCATGGATAATAATTCTCTCTCACTTATTTTCTTCATAATCTTTTTCAGTCAAAACTGTCTGGAACAAAAATATTAAATTTTGTAAAAAATACATTTTGAACTTTAAAAAAAAATCCAGTCTGAAATTAGATTAAAAATCTTGAGTCAGCAACTGAAATTCAAAGTATTGGCCCATCTAACAAAATAAGTATCTTACAATAATTAAATATACAGTCATACTGGATAGCTGAATTTTATATAATACTAAGAATTAATGCCAATAACTAATGGCTTCCAAGAACAAATGTAATAGCGTTTGTATTTGCTTTTTAATTATTATTATTATTAATCATTCAACTTTGAACTATAGTCTTTCTTTTTTTTGTCCTAATAGATTTTTCACTAAATATTAAAAAAATGTCGAACTAATCTGATTAAAAATAAAATATTTTAAAATTATCAAGCAATAGTATTTCCATTATCAACTAATAAATTTTAGATGTGCTAACTAACTTATTAACAAAATGTCATTCTAAAATTTGTGATATATGCAAATGTTGACACCAGGAAAATGTTACTTGTATAAAAATTTTTAATTGATGAGAATTGTTGTACCTCCCAAATGATACATAAAATTATCCATGAAGAATTGCAAAGAAAAAAATGAGTTATCCATAATTTAATTGAACATCAGATAGAGGAATCGGTCAGAATCAACTAAAATGCAAACTTAATTTAAACAAAAATTATTCTTAAATCAAACAAAAATCAAACAAAACAAAAATTGATCAAAGAAAATACCTAACAAAGATCAATATTATTTTTAAAATTGTATATATATATATATATATATATATATATATATATATATATATATAT
>JAPDSC010020139.1:0-19084 GCA_026290005.1 Latrodectus geometricus | reverse complement strand
ATATATATATATATATATATATATATATATATATATATATATATATAAGTGACAAGAGGTTAATACCATCAAATAAGAAGAACAGAAGGTAGTAACAGCTAATTGGTACACTTTTAAATGTCTTTCAGAAATTCATCTGGAATTGAATATTCAAGGACTCAATATTCAATCATGACAATGCATCTTTACATTTAGTAATGTTAACAGTTTCCTAGAATAAAAACTATTAAAATAATAGAACATTTATTCTATTCACCTGATTCAACTAAGAATGAAATGTGGTATTTTTTTAATCTGAGAAAGAAGCTATGTAGACTTCATTTTCATTCAAAAGTGAGATTGGTGGAACTATAAATGCATTTCTATTACAGATTTCAAGAAGCCAATGCCTTAAGGCATTTAATCTTTGAATGTTTACCTATAGAAGTGCATTGATGTTAAATGAGACTATACTTTGAGTATTACTAAAATTTCCTTAAATATACCTTCAAAAACCTAGACGTATCTGAAAATTTTTAGACCTTTGTGTAAATAGTATTTTCTTAAAAATTAAGAAAGTTTAATTAAAAACTAATTTTGGAATTATTTTATAACTTGAAGTGAAATTAATTCAATACCATTCATTCAATTATTTTGCAATTTATGTAAGCTTTGAATATTTAAATTTCAGCCAATTACATTAATTTGAAGAGTTGTCTTAAAAATTATTATATAATATACCAATTTAATCAATTTCCTAATTAAAAATTGAAGTGAACAGAAACACATTTTAAAAAGAAAAAGAAACATTTGTTAAATATACTTTGTAAGTAACATGAATTTTAATATTGGAATATAAAATAATACATGATTCTGTATTCTTATTAACAATCCGCATAAGCTACTTAAAAAAAATTTTCACAAGTAATATATATAAAAATATTAAAATGACATCCAAAGAAAAATTTAAATATACAATAGTGCCAATGTTTTAAGATTGAGAACACTCATTTGATAATAATTTTTTTATTTGCAGAAATGAAATGAAAGTGGATGATTTTTAATTGAAATGTGGAAGACTTAACAAGTGATGAAGATTCAGTTACTGATGTACAACTTAAAAACTTAAAGAACATTTTTTGTGAAAGAAACTGTTCATAGATGAGGTTGTTCAATAAAATTCCTTTTGTAAAAAACTATTCTTTTGTATTTATTTTTTCATCAATCACGTCTTGCAAAATTTTTGTCCATTGCAGAACTACTTCTCTGAATTGAAAATATTTTTTGTTTCACACGATTTTCCAAACTTCCTTTGCCAGCAGCTTTTGAGAGCATAGGTCTGCAAAAAATAAAATTGAATATAACATTACAATTAATGATAAATTTCTGAAAATAAGATATTAATCAAGTTATGTATTAATACATTACACAAATAATGAATTACTAAAAATTTATGAAAATATATTTAAAATTTCTAAGTATTCCAGAAAAAGATATAATTTATTATTTGGCTACCTTCAGATGAAAGACAGTAATTAAAAATTTCTGTATTTTTGTTGAGAAATCTTTTCTCATATCCTAGCAGTAAGCTTGCATTCTTCAACTACTGGTTAAGCTAGATTAAAATATAACCTATTTCTATTTCATTCTAAAATATTTAACGTTAAAGATTAGAGCCCCTTCAGCTACTTTCATTTATTCTTTCATCAATTATATCATATTATATACTTACTGATATTTTTAATGAATTTTATTCTTAAAAATGTTTAAAAAATTTAATGTTTGCTCTACCAACCACTTCATATCACTTCATCAAAAATTTGGAATCTTACTATTGTTGTTGTTGTTACTGATGACACTTGGCAAAGCCAAGCCTGCCTGTCAGATACTAGGCGAATGAAATCAGAGAGAGAGCTCCTTCCGTTTTTGAATTGAGCACCCTCATACAAAGGTGGAATTACGACTTTCAGCTCACCATCTGGGTCTTCCAATTTAGAGATTGAAACCAGAGAAGACCCATATTCTGCCTCCAACCACCCCCAGAGGTATTAATTTGGAATATCTTACTACTTTATATATTTATGGCCAAAAAAGGCACAATTTATCCAAAAGAATTAAAATGTATAAAAAAACATAAACTAAATACTTCTATTACCTAGAATGCCAAGACACTTTCTAAAAACAAAGTAGTCTTAGCTAGCATAGACAAAAATATTTTTTTCATTTTAAATAATAATTTTGCTTTAAACAATATAAAAATTATTTTAAAAAATCAACTTTAGAAGATTTAACAAAGAGCAAATTACATGAAATATGACCTATTATTATTTTAAAATACATTCTGTAAATTGGAAAAACTGCAGAAAATTTTCTGCTACACTGAAACTGTACCACTCATTGAATATTATATCCCAAAGTTTATAATTACATAACTTATTACAGTATTCAAATAAATTGCAATAATGGAAATTTATTAAGCTTTAGTTTATTACAAATTATGCTTAATTTTTTAGTTAAATAAGAATCAATGACCCAAAAATTAAAATAAATATCATGTTCCCTCTGACTATAATAATATATCTAAAGATAAATAAAATGAATATCTAAAGGAAAATAAAAAGTGTGTGTAATAGTTAATTTAGTAGTACAAAATTTCAAATCCTTTAAATCATATATCTGTAACTAATGTATTTTCATAATCCTTCACTTTACAGTATTACTTTATTACCAATTATGAAAATAAAATAATCCTTCAATCAAAATTAATTGCATTATTTCAGTAAAATTTCAATGCATTTTCAAAAATAGGTGAAAAAAATTTCAAAGATCAATTTCCCACTGTCCAGTTTCTGATGCTGAAAAAATAAATAATGAAAAGTTGTAACTACTGTAGACTACTGTGACAATGTACTACTGTGACAATGTACTTCGGAGAAAACAGTCAAAGTAAATCCTATGTTGATGTTTATTATTTGAAAAAGCAATATAAATCCAAAAACTATGAAGAAAGACTTAAAATACTTACACAATATTCAAAATAAGAATTAATTTTTAATTTATTGCTAAATTAAATCAATTTTTTCTTAATTATGGAACCAATTAAATTTATCTACAATTATTATTATGGAAGTCTAGTGGTGTAGTTGTAGCACTAGGCCCTCCTGAAGTAGAGGTTCAAGGAACTGTCCTCGAAAAAAAAGTGATGAAAGGGTGAGTCGAAGAAAAGGTCGACTCACCCTTTCATCTCTTCCATAAGTCGATAAAACTAAGCACCCAGCATACTTGGGAAATAAATACTGAGAGTATCGTGTTAGTCTGACCAATTAAGTGGGACATATGCTTCGTATTACAGGTTTCTCGATCATGAAAACAAATATGGGGAATATGAACCTTGACACAACTGAGTTTAATTTTAAAATTAAATTTATCTACTGCTATTATTATTATCAGACAAATACAATTTCTCTACCATTTCTATGATCATGAGGCAAATTCTTTTTCTGTTACTATTAATACATGCATATTAAATTCATTGACTGTTACATTTTAACATGGTGCTGAGAGTATCAAACAAAATAATCAAAATTTTAAGTAAACAGTTCAACGTAAAAAAAAATTCAATCAAAAATCAATTTTAATTTTCAGAAGTTAAGCATGCAAAATTCCTGACAAATCTGTTGTATTTTCTAACTTGCCACCAACCAGTTTTTATACCTCAGCTTTTCACAAGTTTTCTCCACCATTGACTAAAACAACTGAGTATATGCAGTAAGTTAAAAGAATACCAAGATTTATACTAAGGCAATCAATTAATAAGATTTTAAATTATTTGCTTACCATTTTGAAATTTATGGGATGATTATTAAAGTTAAAAAAAATCAATAATTCTTTTTTTGTAAAATAATTATTAATAATTTATCATTTTGAGTTCAAACATATGCCATCACAAATGTAAATATCATTTTTGAATGAAACAAATGTCATAAGTAAAGCAACACATTATTTGATACATTCACTTAAAAAATCTTTTAAACTTATTTCCCTTACTTCAAAAAGTCAGACGAATCCATTTTAGTCACATTGTCCTCCCTTTCATCTTCTTCTCTATAACGTGTTGTATTTCTTTTCCTTTGTTCCTCCCTCCATTTTGCATTTTCTTGCATTTCTTTTAACAAGCGATCTCTTTCACTAGAATCAATTTTTCTAAAATAGAAAATAAGTTCATTCAGAATGCATTCTAAATTTAAGTGTAATATTCTTAAATTTTAAAAGAATTTTCACTTAATTATTTGCATTAATAAGTCTATAAAAACAGAATAGGACTTCCAGATAATGTTGAAGAAAAATGTTTATATTATAAACAGTCAATTTTAAATTATCTTATTTAAGAACTTATAACATTTCTCTTATTGTCTTAAAAATTGTGTTTCTAGTAGAATACAATGCAGCATCCTAAATTAATACATATATATTACAAGCTTATTGAATTTTAATATTAAATATGATAATTTTAAAATGTATTTTATGATAATTTTTAAAAAAACATTTGTTTAGGAAATTAAAACTTTGATTTCTTACCACAATAAATTGCAAGCTAATTTTTACAATTCTTAATTAAAAACTTACAAATTATGTTCAATTATTCTATTTCCATCAATCAAAGAAATATTTTCAGTCTTTGATGTAGCTTAACCATTAAAATATAAATACAAAATTTCACATTTCAAATTTAAAGAAAACAAATTAGATTATACGAGTTTTAAAAAATCTCTGATTTTTATTCATAAAATAACCAATCTATTAAGAATTTTAAAACACACAGTTTTATTTTATTAACTGTTTGAGTGCGGCGAAGAGCTATCGCGCTTCGCTTGTTATGCATAAAAAATGCGGAGAAACGCCATAGTGCTTCTCTTGTTTTTTACAGAAGATGCGAAGACGCTGCTGTTGGTTTGTATAATTTTCGCATCTATTGAGAGCAGTTGAATTCGTATCAATCGCAGCTTTTATTCATCTTATATTTATTCAATAATTAGTATTAATTATAACCATTTCTATTATTCTCCAAAAAAAATTACTACGCATTTCATTCCGCACTTTTAGCATATATATAAGAAAACTCTTCAGCAATTAAACAGTTAATGTAAATAATTTAATTTAAAATTAATAAGTTGAAATCTTAAAAGGACTTTTTTAATAAAATGATAAATTAGTCTATTTTTGTAGAAATATTTTCATCAAATAATAATACTAAGTCTGGTATGATTTAATTAATGTCCAAACAGAATAGATGATTTAAAAAATTTCATTGTTTATAATAACAATTGCTTCTTAGAGTATTTGAATTTATAGTTTAAATATTCGTTAATTTTTTTTTTCCAAAATTATAAATAATTATGGACTGATCAGCAACTTGTTTAATTAATAAAACTTAAAAAGGATAAAAAAAATTATAAAATTTTATTTCTCATAAGAAAAGTTGCATTTATGCTTTTTATAATTCTCTTAAAAATGAAAATAAGAATGTTTTAAACAATGAAATAATAAAAAAATAAGTGTTAAGAATCATATTTTTTACAACAAAACTGTAAGTGGCGAACAAAACAAAAAAAAATTTGAAGTGTTAAACAGCAATGCGTTAATGAAATGAAATTTAAGTAAAAACCTAAGGAATAAAAAGAAATAAAAATACAAAGACTAACAGAAAATAATACATATAGAATACGTAAGAAGAATACATAGGAAGAATAAAATAAACAGCTTACTTTTTTGAGCCTGAGTTTGAAGATTTATTATCCTGATAACTAGAATCTTTCCAAGATTTATATTTCTTTGCTTGATCAGTAGATCTTTTCTCTGTTCTCTGATGTATGGAATGTTTACCATTATATTCTGAAACGTAATCCTTATTTCGTCTTTGAGAAAAATTTTTATCATCATAACTACTTTTGCTATCATAGTCCTTATGATTAGATTTATAAGAATCTTTGTGAGATGAACGAGAACCATATTCATTGCGATGTGATGAGAAATCAGGAGAATGCTGCCTTCGGTCAGAAGAATGAGATTTATTATATTTTGAAGAATCATGCTTATCAGCTAAGTTTTCATGATGCTAAAATAGAAAGTAAAAAAGGTGAAATAAATATAATTCGAAATATCTACATTGTTTGACAATTGCTAAAGACACAAATAGCTTGCAGAATAATTTACAGCAGAATTGATTGAAAACAAAGAAATTTGTAAATGTTTACAACTATTGTTGGAGATTTTTACAATGCAAAATCGAACATATATAATCACATGAGAGAACAAAAAAATAAATAAATAAATAAATGAATAAATAAATAAATAATGATATTCTCACTAAATCAGCTTGAAATAAATGAAACATGTTTATTCTTACCAATAAAGACAAATTTCAATTCTAGGATAAAAAGTTTCATTTTTATGTTCACTGTTTTACATTTTGGGTCATGCTCTCCACTAAGCTACTATTTCCTAAGATTCCTAAGAAAAGCTTAGGGAAATTTTTCTAATTCAAGGCAATTTTGAGTTTTTGCAAGGCTTGGAGACAATTCTTTAGAGAAATCATTTGCTAAATGTGTCCCTAATGTACTGTGGGATTTAAATCTGGGAAATATCCAAGCCATGTCCCATGTTCAATATCTCCATTTTTGCTCTAATACTGCAGCAATACATAATGGTCCATATGAATGTGTATAGCCATTTATGGCGAAAAAAAACATACTCACTGCAGCATGGAAAAAAACAATATTACCATAAAGATTTTTGTATAACATCACAGTGATGTCAAAAGGCTTCCATCAAAGAAGTGACTTCTTTATGATACAAATAATCTTGCACAAAGTTTAGACATCCGTTTCTTAATGATGATGAATTCTTCCATGATATTTTGTAATTGCAATGTTTCCTTTTTTTTTATACTATCTGGTGTCCACAATCATTAATAATGAATCATAATTTGTACTAATATCACAATGGACCACTATGATTTTAGCTACTATTTTCTACTAACAATATATACTTTTAAATATTCCTTTCTTTACTTTCTACATAATTTCACTAAGTAGTTCCCTCTTTAAATAATATTTCTAACAATAAGATAATTTTCAACCTAATACCTATTGCTGTATCAATATGATAAACACTTTATCCAGTCTTAAGACATCTAATTGTAAAATGTCAATTGCTTTTCAGTTAAATTATGTCATACAGATATTTTATTTAAAATATTTATGATCAAAAAAGGAAATTTAAAACATATCAGAAACTAAAAAAAAAATTTTTTTTCAACCGATATTACTAGTAATGTGAAATTAATAAGTAATGTACTGTTATTTTTTTTTTTATACAAATCAGAAGTTTTGCCTAACATTGTATACTAACATTGCATAATTTATATGGCTATTAGAAGAAATCATGAAATAGTATATAATGAATTCTTATAAAATTTCCCGTTTAAAATAATATGTATGATAAAAATCTGAAATAAAATTCAAATTATAAAGTTTTATATTTTCAAATGATTAATGAGATTTATTAATAAGTCTATAATTTTTTTTTTTCAAATTGAAGTCAAAATTCATTTATAAAAGGAAATTTTTATTCTAGTCTTTATTTTCTGCATTCTTATCAATTAACTACGATTTTAGGCTTTTCAACTTATGCATTTATACAAATAATGATAATAATTGTTATATTCATACCTTAACAATAAAATTTATGAAATTAGCCATAAACATAATATTTAAAAGAACTCAATAAATTAAAACTCAATAAACTAAAACAATTCAAATATAAATTTTAATATTAATAAAACATTATAACTCCAAAAGAATAAAGACTGTTGAAAAAAAGATTATTTTAAAAAAATACCCAGTTATTATAACATACTTATAAACATTAAGAGAAAAAAATGCACAAATGTGTTATTACTGATTATTTAATTAACCTTGATTTTAGATGTTATTGATAATAGGTAACTGAAAATTTGTAAAAAAATATACACTTAGTGATAACTTATCAAATGAAAGTGAGAAGCTATATCACATGTAATAGCAAAAATAATGATGCAACTGTTTATTTCTTAAATACTGTAAAAAATTTATATATGTATAAGATAATTTGTTGAGAAAATTATCAAATTTTTTAATGAATGAAAAATTAAATTGCACAAAATTTAATAAAAAATACAGCTGATATAAAAAAAAATTTGTTAAATATTTTACATTTTTAATATTTGAATATAAAAAAACTACTTTTGCAAATAGAAAAGTTCTTAAGAAATTTGTTACTTTCAGGATAATTATGAAACTTTCTTTTGAAACTCAATTCTCAAAAATACAAATTTTTTGAATCAAGGAATTAATTATTTTAATTAAAATTCTTATTTTTCTTTCCTTCAAAAGAGCTAATAATGTTTATCAGTAAAATTTTAAATATAAAACTTACATTTTGTTCTATTACTAAATTAAATCATTTTTCCGCAAAACAATTGAATGAAATCTTGGTTTTGCATCAAGTAGCTTATAATTTGCACTTGAAATATTAGTTCAACTTTTATTTAACTGATTAATATTGATCTGATTTATATAATGCAAAACACTTTTTTAATGTAAAATTAATTAAAATCGGGTTTTTTCTTGGATGGATTCACAAAACTGATAAAACTTAGCATATTACCTAATAATAACTGTAACTCATTAAATGAACTAGGTTATGATTAAAATAAAATATTGAATATGCTTATACATAAGACGTAAAAAAATGGTGATACATAAACATTAGAAAATAATTTTACACTTCATTATAAGTACTATAACAATTCCTTAAGTGAACTAAATGTGATGTACTAATCTATTAAATGAAATTATGTTGAAATAAGATTTAAAATGTATGAAAAAAGGCAAACATTCATACAAATATTCTAAAAATTAACAAAACATATTACAAATGACTTAGTTAATATTAGGTTGGAGCAGAAAAATGTATATAGTTTTATTAATAAGCCCAGAGAAAATTGATTTTTTATTAATTTTATTGAAAATTCACACAGAAATTGTGATTATAATTTACAATAAATATTTAAACAAACACTGAAATTGATTTCCATTAAATTTAACAATTTTAAAAACCACTATACACCTACTAAATATTAATGATCTCATTAACTGAATAATATCAAAAAGATCAGAATCTAACACTACTTACATACATTTTATTTCCATAATATTTAATGACTTTGATGTTTACCTAATGAATGTTAATGATCTTATTAATTGACTGAGATCAATGCTTAAAAGCATCAGTCTAACATTACTTTTAAACAATAAAAAATGGTATTAAAAGTTATTGATTGCATCAAGATTAAGTAAGTCACATTTGAATATATAAAGTAATTTTAAAAAAGTGATAGGATGTATTTTCAATTTTTTTCAGATTCATTCTTCATAGGAATTGGAAATATGTCATATCATCTACATGGAAACATGTAATCTTTATAGCAAAACAATAGTTTCATAGATTTTGCATAATTTTTGGTTTTTATAGACAGTGTAAAAATATAAAAAAATAAAAATTTATGTAAAATAAATGTTTAAATTATCATAGGTAATTAGACTAATTATTTATAATGAAATTGTGTTTCAAATATAAAAATACATAAATGATCTATTTATTACACATAAAAAGTCATAAACTTCAAAGCTCTGAAATGAATTTTGATTCTTTTTATCCCATTAATAAAAGAATTGAGTAATAGCACATAAATAAATTTACTTACTATTTTTTTGGAGGGGGTGGGGGTTATGATGGCATATCCATTGATTTTTCAACATAATTTTTTTAAAAATTATGCAATAACAAAATAAAAATTATTATCCTCAATAGCTTATTTGTATTTTCAAAAAAATAAATTAAATAAACTTGAATACGCTAGTAAATAATCAAAAGTTCAGTAACAAAGTTAATAAACATTATAAATGTCAGCTTGCATTCTTATATTTTCAGTCACATTGGTAGTATAATTATTCAATGCGTATTTACTGAAAAAAATACTACTGAACACATTTATAATATTTTAATATTTTTGTTATGGCAATATGATTTTATGAAATTTGGAGCCTCAAACATTATTAAAATACAAACAGAAATGTAAACAAATAAATCATTAAAATTGTTATAAATAAATAATTAGATTTTTCATTTACTTCACAATAAACAAATTACAAATTTAAAATATGTATAAAATTATTTAATAATACAACACCATTTTATTTAACTCAATAATGAAAGGTGGGCCAAGGTTTTCTGTCCTCCAGGGCAATCCATATTTAGCAATGGTCTCAGTAGTCATTCACCTCAATCACTTCAAATTTCAATTCCAGCTATTCAAATCATTGTGTTCTTTTGTAATTAGAAATAGGATTAGAAAAAATTCTTTACTATGTCTACTTTATTTATTCTAATAATATAGGAGGTTCAGCTTCTTCTTTTAATAATATCAAGCCATTTAACGATTTGATAAACTACAAAATTAAAGCTTCAAAGTTTATTTACTTCAACATCACTAAGGATACATAAGATTTTTCAAAAACTACAATTTTCTATTCTCCATTTTTTATTTTTATTTATTTATTTTTTATCAAAAATTAATTTTTATGAGTCATACAACAAGACTGGCATTGTGAAAATTTTATAAACAAGCTTTCTTTTTTCTGGAGAGAAAATGAGATTGCAAAATAAATAAAATTCAAATGCTTCCTTAGCCAGTAAAGTTAGATTTTAGATATAAGAAATGTCATTTTCTAAATGAATCAAAGATTCACAATAATTGAATTATAGTACAATTTCAAATTCAAAAAATACATTTTCAAATGCTTGAATCTATCACTTGACAATGTTTTTTGACTAGGATACATATAGTTTCAGAATCATTTACAGATAATGACATGATTTGCAGTTCTATCTTAAGAAAAGAATGTTTCCCTCAAATTTGAGACACGTCTAGCAAAAATCTACATCATCAGCATAAGCCAGAAGCTGAACTAATGAGTAAAAAATGTTTTCATGAGTGACAATACACGAATTGCAAATTATGTTTTTCAGTGTTATATTGAAGAGAAGACATGAAATAACATCATCCAGCTGAACACCATTATAACACTTATGCCAACTAAGAAGAGACCCATGGATTTTATTTTACAATTTTTGCTATGCAAGTGTACTTAGTACTAGTCTAATCAGTTTACTTACGATTTTAAATCCTCACATTCCATGCATTTTACTTTTTTATTAAGCTATCAAATGCTATCTTAAAATCAAAAAGCAAATGATGAATGTCAGTAGCAATTAAAATTGAAGTAGAATCACTAAAATTTATTTTGTTTAAAATTTTACCAACATTCATATCTAATATTCTTAGTCTTGGCATTTTAAAATCATTTTATAATCAAAATAGCACTAAATTATTAAAAAAATATAACTGCTTCAATAAAAAATAAATGTAACAGAAAAGAATTAATAACACATACTTTCATTTTTGATGCTTTTTTGGAATTTCTTGAAATTTCTTCTTCTGAATCAGAATAATTATGTTTCTTGTGCTTTTTCTTCTTTTGAGGGGATTCATCCTCAGAATCGTTTTCCAATTGCTTCTTCTTTTTCTTACTCTTTTTGTTTTTCTTGTGCGCTTTTTCAGCAAGAGATGCTTTCAACTGTAATTTTAAAAATATATATAATGAATAATATTTAAGAAAAGTTTTTAATTAAAAAATTTTACCATTACATATATATAGTCTATTAATATGAAATTTTGTTCTTTATAACAAAGTTATTAATTGAAACAGAACAAGGTGTTGATACAAAGTTCCATCATTTCACATTGATAAAGTGAGGTTAAACAAGTGGTTTTGCTTTAGTTTATGCTCTGCAAGTTTTTGAACATGAATGTTAGTATAACTGATGCACTTAAATCTCAGTTAAGTGTCTCAGATAAGAAAAAAATGACACAAGAATTTTACCTACAGCAGAATCCTTACACATGTACATTGCAATTAAAAATATATTTGTTTTGATAATTTTTGGAATGTGAAATTACTATAACTAATACTTTTGTTTCATCTTCTGATGGTGCATCAATGATAAAAAAATGCTGAGCATTTTTAGCTTTTTTAAAATTAAAAATAATTATCGATATTCTGACAGTCTCTGTCTTTTGCACCAACACATATCTGGCAAAGATTTGCAAAAAAATCCTTATTCTGTTTTGCATTTTTTCATTAAAACAATAAACACAAATAAAATTAATCATTAAAATTAACTGAATTAAAATTAACTGAATTAAAATTATTTGAAATCAAAAAATTTATTCAATCAAATATCATACATTTTTCTTTTGTTTAATAATAATCAAAATAAACTAAGAGGAAAACTCATAACTCTCATCTAAAACTGCATGGTTATATTTGTGTTTTTTTTGCAGTAAATGTATTACCACTTTACACTTAAAAGATTTTTTGATATTTTGAAATTTTTTATTCTGATTTTTGTTGCTGAGAAAAGATTAATAATGATAACATAATAAATTTCTTACTTGCAACATTTAAAAAATATATTAATACTCACTAAAAAGATTTGAAAAGCTTAGATATTGTAATTTTGAATTTTTTAAGTTTTCATAGAATTTGAAAATTTATTTGAAAGAAATGTAACTAATACTGAATTTTCCATACAAAAAAAATTAACTGAATTAAATCCAAATTAATAAATTCTTCTGCACTATTACTTTTAGTCTTTCTTAATTTTCACTTAATTAAGGCAAGATTTGAATATAATTTAAAGAAAACCAGAAATTGATTAAATATTACAAACAAAACAGAACATGATTTACTTACAGTCGACTAATTTCATAGCAAATATAAAAACTATTAAGGCAAAGCCTCAATTATAACCATCTCATTACATTTTTTAAAATTTAAGTAATTACATAAATTAATATAATGGTTTAGCAAAATATATATTTACACTCATTTTGTTAGCTATTATTAACTATATGGCGATAAGTAATTTCACGACAAATATTAAATAAATTGTATCAAGCATAACTATTATATAAAATAAATTGTGAAATTAAAATCAATGTTTCGGATTTATTTTATACATGAGAAATTAAAATTTGCAGACTGATGGCAGATGCTTATAAATTTTATTTTATAAGCATCTGCCATCAGTCAAAAAAGAATTAAAAAATTGATAAGCAAATTTTAAATTAAAACTTGTGTTTTTTTAATCAAAATAATAACTTTCACTTGACAGCAATGAATGAAAATTTAATTATAATAAAATTGCAATTGTGATTCTATTTTTCCACATTAACAAATTTCGTACGGAAAAAAAATAATGGAATTTGTATTATTTTTTTAACTGGAACTGTTCCTTCAAAAAAACATTTTTTTGCACAGAATTAACAATTTTAAATCAAGAAAACGAAATTTGTTATTTTGGACCAAAAAAAAAATCTATATATATTAAATAAAAACAATGTTATTCAGTTACATTTATATTAATATAACTGAATAACATTGTTTTCAATATTACAATTTCATAAAAATTTAAATAATTCAAAACACTAATATATGTATTTCAAAATTTAATTTAATGAACTTCAAACTTATTATTAAAAATTGAAATAATTAAAATATTACAGAAACATATTTATAATTTAATGAAGGAACAATATTTTACATTGCTTATAAGAGTTCAAAATAACAATTATTTGTTACTAATATGTTATAAATTTAAGAATTTTATTTTGAAAGTAACTTATTGAAGTATTATTTAAAACATTAATTTATTAAATTAATATTTTAATAATATTTCAATAAGTTGCTTTTAAAATAAAACTAGTTGAAATTAAAAATGCAGGATTCATGATATATCTTTGATTCATGATAGATAAAGAAATAACTCATGTAGATATATTTGTACTTAATGACCTGTTGGGAAATCATATACACATGTATAAAAAATAAGAAAAGAAATAACATACTGAATGTTTATTCTTTTTTTAATCATTATTTTTCTCTTTTTTAGTTCTTGAAACTAGAAATTCAAAAATTTTGCTTGTTTTTATTCCTTTGAAATAATTCTCTATTCTAATAAAGGCATAGAAAGCATAAAAAAAATATTTGGTTTTGACTTACATGTTACTTTTCAATAATTGTGGAAAATAAATTTTCTAAAGAGAAATTAAATTTTATAATAACTTATTTAACAAACATGTTACATAATATATTGATTGGAATAAGGATAATAGAAAGTTTTTTAAATGACAGAAGTTAAGAATTATCCAAAAAATTTTAATGACCTGATGATTTGTTACTCTTATAAAAATTTTTTATTGAAGATTTTACGTTTAAGCAATTCTCATAACAACTTTAGAAAGATATACAATTATTTCTAAATAATGCTGCCCAATAATTACCTTTAAATTCAATATTTCCTTGAAAAATCGATAAATTTCATAAAATAATAATAAAATAAATAAAATCGTAAGGTGATCATATTTTTCACTTCAATCAGTATTGTACATGAGTACTCTAAGTAAAAAACAATAGTAATCATTAAAATATATTTCTATATTCTTCAATAATAAATTACACCTTATATTAAGTTTTAAATGAATATATACAGCATAAAAATTACCAACTTCCTTATTCATTTTCAAATTCATTAAAAATTTGTTTATTTCTCAATTTTATTTTTTTTTAAAAAAAGTCCTAGTTCAAGGCAGTCAAACAATTGCTCTTATAAAAGATCATTGAATAAAGAGAATAATCTGTACGTTAAAAAATAATATTGTATTATTATACTAATAAAAAATATATTACCATTTGCTGCAGTTGTTTCATTTTTACAGGATTAGTTAACAAATTTTTCCTTTGCTCTTTCTCTTGCTTCCTAAAAAATAATACAAAAACTTATAAATTAAGATTTTAATACAGTCACCAAAAAATATTTAATAAAAACAAAAAACAACAAATTACAATTCATTCATTTATATCAAAAATTAAAAATGAACTCACATGATATTAAATAATGGATCCTCCCGTATTTTGTTAGCTAAATCAACAGTAACATTTCCAGAGAGATTTTGACTGCTAAACACTGTTACATCATTGGCTTAAAAGAAATTTAAAAAAATTGGAAATGCATAAAGTGACAAAAATATCACACATTAAACAACAAGTGAAGTGAATTAAAATTTAAATAGACAGTTTTATGTCCTGTATATATCAAAATACAATAATTTGGATATACAACAAAATAAGAATAATTCAAACAACTTTCTCAAAAAAAAATTAAAAATGTCATTTAATTAATAAGTTTAGGGTTCTATAAATTTGTATTCTTGTTCAACATATTTGTATTAAAACTGGTACATTCCATGCATCAAATGATCAATATTTTGCATTAAAATTTTAAACTGTAAAATATAAATTAAACTGGTCACAATATAAAATGAAAAATAATCAGTTGCATTTGACATTGTATTTTTTAAATTCATTTGTACTGCTTGTATTGATTTGTGTTTCTTAATTTTATGAATAAATTTTATGAATAAACATGCATCTTTCACAAATAGTCCTTTTCTGTTCTAATTTGCTTACAATAATTTTATAACCTTTTAATTATTAAATCTCCCTCATTATAAATAATAATTTCTGCAGAAAAGAGTTTCTATTTAACAAACAAGTTTTTATACAATAGTTAGGGTCAGGTTTGTATGAAAACTCTGTATTCTAATTTTTCTTAACCTTTCTAATTAAAATCTTATCTGCAAGAACAATTAAAATTAAGATAAATTCAATATTTTAATGAACAGACAAAATATGAACTTAATTTAAAAACAAAGGTTCATACAATTATTTTGTTTCAGTTGTTAGACCGCAATCATAAAAGGAAAATTTTTAAAGCTCATCCTTTATATGTTAGAATAGACTAATTTTAATAAACATGTGAAAATATATAATAAATTATATGACTAATAATGCCTGTTAACTTAAACTGGGAACAACTATTTAAATAAGGAAATTTTCAACAAAGAAAAAGAACAGAACCATAAGCTTCATTAAACATGGCATCATACTGTGCAAAATAGCAATCTACTTATCAAAGCAATGTACCAATGCATAATTGCATGTCTCAAATAAATAACAAAATATTTAATAAAATAAATAAAATGTCATATCAATTTTTTCAAAAATTAAAGTATTTCTATTCAGATCTCAGTATTTAATTTTTTTTAGTTTATTTTCTTTAAAAACTATATAACATTAACTAAAAAAGATATGTAGAAATTAAGAAAACAAATTTCTAAAATACAATTATTAAAAAGATCATAATTGCTCATGCAATTACATCAAAATATTACATGACTATGAAGGATGAACAAGGGTTTTATAAATAGCTGAACGTAATAATGAGAAAACTTGATTTGATAAGAAAAAACTTAACTTGTACCAATGTATCTAAGAGTACTCTTTTATATAGATAAATAAAACATAATATATGTTAATTTATATACCACTTTAAAAAAATTTAAAAGGCTGAAAAATTCAAATTAAAATATTTATTTATCACTTTACACAGTTTTACAACATAATTGGTACTTTTTAAAAATAATTGGTAATTTTTTGTTGAGATGAATTGATTTCCATTGCATGACTATATACTTTAACATTAGACCCAAAATATATAAATTTTTTCTCATAATTTACTCTCCACAGATATTTTAAGTTAGTGTCTGAAATTAAAGATTGCAATGTTAAAAACTGTTTGATTGAAAAACTATTTCATTTTTTTAAGACATAGTGTCTGATAAATTTTCTCTTTAAGGTATTTCTATTTTTGTATGATAATTTTTAATTATGTTTCTGCTTAGGAAATAACGGTGGATTGTGCTAACACATTCCTTCATAATTTTCCATATTTAACATTGTTCTGTTAATTGACATAAAAACATTTGTAATGTTGAACATTTTCAAATTCAGGCCTAGAAAATGCAGTCATAACAGTTCCACTTTAAATTAAAATTATATACGATGTATGTTGGACAAACACTATATTATCAAATGTTGGAATATTATCTTGAATTATTTTAAAGATATTAACATTATTAATATCAATAACAAATAAACATTATTATTCTGAAGTAAGTTTTCCATCAAATTTGCTCTTGTAACTCGATAAGCAGTTTAAAAAAATTTGTTTAAATAATTTGCTAATATTAAGGGCATTTTCATTTCTTTTATTTAAGCATATATATATTTTTATGGTAAGTAAATTTTCTGTTTTAGAGCCTAAATGTGCAGTATCAATTTATTCTCATCAAAAAGGTTAAACATATTATTTAATACTTTATGTCCCATTTATGTGTAGTTTCATTAATATTGAATGAAAAATATTCAATTTTCTCACTAAAGACACCATGATTTTAGCCACAACACAAGTCTATGCACTTTGAACAAGTTTTCTCCATCTTTAGTCTAGACAAAACTAATTTGTTATTATTTAATTTTTGAGCCAGTTCAGTAATTTTTGGAACTGAAATAAAGTTTTCACTCAAAATTTAACACAGAATTCCAATTTGATAGGTAGGACTTTTTAAAATAGACATTATAAGTATATTGCTATATAAAGGTCCAATAGTAGGTTAAAATAAAGATAAATAGTTTCGTTAAAGAAAATATAAATATAAACTTGCTTTTTATAAATTTTTATTTACAAAAAAACTAACACTTACTATCTTCCTCAGGTGCTTTGCCACTTTCCAATTGCTGTAATGTCTCAAGTGTTTTATCAATTTTTCGTCCAAGTAAGTATTCATCTCTGTTAACCATTGCAGCTGGCCCTTGATACATCCAATCTAGTTTTTCTTCTTTTTTCCTTAAAAACACATTAACAAAAAAAATCAAAAGTTACACAAAAATCAAATTTTCTTCAAAAAAGAAATTTATTATTTAGCAATATTTACATTTAGTACTGTAAACTAACATCAAATTATTCTTTTAATTTAAAATTTTTTATGAGCTGTCTTATTATTATTAAAAAGTCTGTATTATTAGATTATGGAGGTATTTTATTACTAAATCTTCATAAATGGAACATCTGCCTTCATTAATACTATTAACTTAACATTGCCAAACAAGCATGTAATGTAATATTTTATTTTTTTAACTAAATGCAACCATACACAACATTTAGATCATTTGCCTAAAAATTTAGAACTGAGAGATCTGAATTTCAGAAAATTATTAAATTTTGAAAGGAAGTTAAATAACATTTACTTAATTTATATCTTTCATGTAAAAATATGTCACTCATCTTGAATTTTATCTTGAATTATTTAAATCTTTAATTACTTCTCATGAATTATTTAAATCTTTTTAATCCAAAAAAATCATTCAATACACAAAATCAAAATTTTAGAATGATAATTTTATTGATAACTAACAGAAATACATTATCAATATCTTGTATTTGAATTAATACAGACTGTAAAAATGTGATTTTCATAATTAATGAAATTTATTTTGCACAATAGTCTGAAAAAAATCTATAATTTAAGCAACATTTTTATGAAATTTATGATTAAATTTAAAAAATAAACAGTAAAAAGAGAAAAATATAAACAAAGTTTTTATTATATATTTATAACATAAAAATGTAAAATATTTTAAAAATCTAATAATTAAGCTCCAAAATGGCTAATATAAATATGTCATTTGGATATTTTAGCAAAAACAAATATTATTAACTATATTCAAAGTTACAAAAAAAAAAAAAAAAAAAAATGCATAATAATTTATTCTTGATGTGTTAAGTTGGTTGGTTGGATTTTGTGGCACAAAGTACAAAATGGACAAGCTGTGCCAAAACTATGGTGTCGTATTATTAATTTTTTCCCCAAGACCCTCAAGCAACATTAAGATATTAAAATACAAAAATAATTGTATATTATATTTTGTGAAGTTAAATATGTATATAAGAAGTAGAAGAAATTTAAAAACATAAACATTTA
>JAPDSC010020133.1:0-11955 GCA_026290005.1 Latrodectus geometricus | reverse complement strand
GTTATAATCAAGAAAAAAATCTCTATAAAAATTATATAATCAACAAACAAATGAAAATTTATAAAAATAGACAACTAATTTAGACTTAATCAATTTAAAAGTAACATTCCAATCACTGCCTTTGTACAATTTCAAGTACATCAAAACATCTTAACACATTCTAATTAATTCATCTAAACTGACCTCTAGAAGGGTTATACACACAATCAGACAGTATTTCAAATTTAAATGTATTGGGGCCGTCGAGTAATTTGAATTTCATGTTACCCAATGCTTCCTTCTATGATGAATAAGTTACAGTTACAAATAAATGATATGCATTGAAACTAGTTTGTTTAGTTATATTGTTAAAATATAATAACAAATGTGCAATAAGGATTCAAAACTATTTGTAATCGAATCTGAATTTTACAATGTTTTGATATAATAACTATTAGTGGTACATAATTATTATTAATTAATGGAACTTTATTTGTTTCCCTTACTTAGCATATAGATTGAAAGTTAAGGGATTGTATTTCATCAATGCATATGTCATTCAAAATACGTTAACAATACAAGTGGAGCAGATTTCGATTGTAA
The DNA here is from genome assembly GCA_026290005.1 of Latrodectus geometricus. Lineage (NCBI taxonomy): Eukaryota > Metazoa > Arthropoda > Arachnida > Araneae > Theridiidae > Latrodectus > Latrodectus geometricus. The sequence continues at coordinate 11,373 of JAPDSC010020133.1, read as the reverse complement.
TTTTCGACACAGTAGGCAGTTTTAATTGAATATGCTTGTAACATACATGTGGAACAATAAAAGATCAGTTTAACTATTTAAATATAGCTGCATAATTTAATTTGAATTAAATTATCTTGTATATTTTGCACAGATATTATATTCATGATATTATCACAGATGTGCACAATTATTATTTATTGATTATCATTAATTTAACAATTATTTAATATTTAATTAATTATCATTAAATTGAACACTTATTCACGCAACTGTTTCAAGGCTGATTAAGAATAAATTTTAAAGCCAAAATACACATATTTTTAATAATGAGTTCTAATATCAACAAAATTAAATGTGTTCAAGGAAGGATATGAAACTATACCCATTAGCTGAAACTTCTTAAACAATAATTTTTACTTTCAAACACTTTTCAATAGCCAAAAATTGAAGAAAATACAAAGAAATTGTAACAGAAAAATACATAAAACAAAAATAACACTTCAGTATGATAACTGGAATTCAAGCGTCGCAATAAAAAAATTATATGAATGAATTTAAACTATCCGAAATGGGTCTTCTAAATGTAAAATATAAAAGACTGGAAATAAGATAAAAATAAAACTTATATTTCGAAATCTTGGAAAAAAATAATAATAAATAACATCGCATTTGAGGGAGGAGAAGACAGAAAAAAATGACTTCTTAAATAAAACATTGAAATTTGCACATTATGGCTGGATGTCTTGAAAGAGTCATTGAGAACATCGTATACAATATAAAAACAATAGCTGAAGCTTCTAAGTTTAAGATAAAAATTTGTGCTAAATTACGAACAGAATACAGTTTCTTATATCAAGTTCTACGACTTCATTTGCACATTTATAATAAATTGGTTCAGAAAAATTTCTTTAGTAATAAAATAATCTTTGTTTCAACAAGATTTAGATGACCACAGCGATAGAATAATGTAAAAGAGGGTCACAATATCCCCTTAAAGGATTTTATAGCTATAGAAGAATCATTTTTTTCATAATTACATAATACATTAATTTATAAGGTATGTAGAACATTGTATAGCCAAATATTTTTACTAAGTCAAGCAAAATCTATTATTATCAGACTCACAAGTATAAGAATGAAACAATGTATGTTTATAGTGGAGTGGCAATCTTCCAAGAAGTCTGTGAAATGCAAAAGGAGGGAATATATACAGATTAAGTCGTGTTACATTGTAGCATATTAGACGTGTAGTAAATATGTCGTAAATATAATAGTTAGGTCGTAAGACCTAATGTGGCTCTCCTAATATTATATTATATGCTGTAGAAAATAATGAGCTATTTATAATTCAAAATTATGATTTGATACATTACTGACATAATCATTGAATTGTGTTGTTACTTATGACACTCGGCGAAGTCAAACCCACCCGTCAGGGACTGGAAGTGCGTCTTCCGATTTTTAACACAGAACTTACTCATGAGGATGGAAGTACTACTTTGGTTAATAGATGGCAGCACCATATAGGTCTTCCAATTTACAAATAGGAAGCCAGAGAAGACACAAAGCCTGGAACCTAACATCCCAAGAGGTATTGATTTGGAATTGGAACATGGAGGACTTTGCGACCACGACATACTTTACGCGCCTTAATTGCCTTCCGGTAACGATAATGACGCCCTAACTAACCAGACTGCCGGGGCCCAGTATTGAACTGTTAAACCTTTAAGATCCCACCACAGATTTTTGGATGATCATCATTTTTAAACAACAGCCTATAAAATGGCAAATTAATTTATTTTAGGTTCTTAAAATATAATGCATTTACCTATCCTTTTCACAGGGCAATATTTAAATATTTGAAACACAAATAAACATCTTACATTAAGTAACCAATGACATTTTAATTTAAGAAATCTATGCGACAAAAAAAGAGTTGCATAAATGTTTCTGAATTGATTAACAAGTGTTGAATAAAATTATTATCAAATATTTTTCTCTCTATATTTATTTTATAATTAATTTGGAAGATATTCAAATTGATTTATTGCAACAAAACTAAAATCAAAACAATTCATTAAAATTGAAGCATAAGCAACATAAAAAAATTTTGTTTTGTTACTTAATTTGTAAAAGTTTACAAATGATGTTTCTTCAAAATATTTATCTAATTTCTTTGGAACAATTAAGAAAACATTATTTCTAAAAATTTCCAATTTTGTTTTGAGAAAATTGAAAGTCTTAATTAAAAAACGTCAGTCAGGTTATTGCAGATGGGAAATTGAAAAGCGGAAATAAAATTTTTAATTCTGTGATTTTTTTTTCACTGCAAAGATCTCTTCATTAAGAAAAGGAAAATATGCAAAAATTGGATGTGAAAAAGTTTAAAGACGCTTGAGAAAATTCTTTAGTACAAGGATAAATTTCGATTAGTATTTGATTTTAAAAATAAAATTTATTTTAGATAAAGCAAGCCTCCTAAATATTATAGAGGATTTATGTTACATTTTATTTTTCAACCAATTTCAATAACTAAAAAAATTAATTTTGAAATAGAAAAAAAAGATCATTATTTCTTTTTTTGAAGAATACTCTTTAATCTTTATAAATAAATAAAAATAAAAAATATTGTAAAACATATACCCAATGTACCACCAAAAGCTATATATGTATGCAGTTTCAGCAAAGAGAAAAAATAATGAGCAAATTAAATTAGTAAAAATAATCCTCTAAATTTTTTTAACTATTTTAATGATTAACAACTTGTATTTATCACATTTCTTTTGTAATCTTGCTTCTATTCAAACATTAACTACAGTACTTGCATAAAAATTTTAAAGGTGTTGGTTTTTTAGCAAATTAAGCTATCAAATCAAAAAAATATTTTTTTTCAAACCTGTTGGAGATCTCCTCTAAAAATAGAATGTTTTGAAAATATGATATTTTATGCTATTATATTTTTGATCATATTAATTTCTCTGGAATTTTTATTTTTTTACCATTTTTTATTTACTTCTATGTACCGAAGTCAGAAATACCTTTCACAACATTATAATAGGCTTGAATCTCAAAGACACATTCCTGACTCATGGGACACTAACATTCCTGACTCCTGGGCTGTTGGTCCCGGGTTCAAATCCCGATTTGGACATGGACGTTTCCTTTCTCTTTCTTTCTTTTCTTTGTCCTTTCTTCTTCTGAGATGATGGATGAATGTGGCAGGTCCTATAAACGGGTGTGTGGTGGTGTGACGTGGGCGATGCTTCTCGTATCTCCGTGACTTGGTTCACATGTGCCCACCGGGTAACGCTAAAATAAGTAGCAGTTTCCGGCATTGTTGTGGGCGATGGGTCCAGTCACCCAGTGTACTCTGCCAATAGAGAAAAAAAAAGTTTTTGTAATGAAAAAGTCAGTTATAATAGTACAAATAATAGTTATAGTGAAATTTTTTAAAACTATATTTCAATATCTCTGTTTTAGATTATGTCGAATATTTAAAATTTCATAGGATAATAGATAATGTTTGCAACTAGACACATGTGGTATGAGATATTTTTACCAGAATTAATCAATAATAATAACATCTAATAGACAATCTTAGAGTCGAAAAAGAGGATTAGTCGATATTTTTTGACAGGTACAAATATAAAAGTCATATAAGTTACTTTACCAGTAAGCAAAGGTGCAGATATTAAGCCCATATTTTAATATTTTTAATAGTATAATTCCAAATAATTTTTCCACTTTTGAATAATTTAATATGAAAAAACAGTATTTAAGTAATTTTTCATATTGTAAAAAATTAAAGGCAAAAAAAGGCATACAGTTACAGTTATAACTCTTTATAATTAATAAAAAAATTTATTTAAATACATTAAACAAAATTTTAATAATTACGTCAAAAAAACATTGCATAAATGAAAATAAAATAATCAAATTAATACTTAAAAAATTTATGTCGGTAAATTTTGAAAAAAACAAATTAGTTTTTCAAATTTAGTATTATTTTTTGGATCATTGCAATAATTTCCTTTATTTTTATACAGGAAATGGAATATAGTAAATCCACTTGCGAGACAGAAACAAAATAACAAAAATTAGCTTTTTTGAAGGTAAGTGAATTTATTTTTATAAATTTTGTTCTGTCAAAATAATTTTTGTATGAATTATAATATCTATGTTCTTAAATTTTGTTGCACAAAAATAATTCAGTATTTATTTAAAAATACATCTAATTTATTAAATATTAAAACAAATTTTTAAAAATTAAAAAAATAATTTCTTCGAGCTTTCAATTAAAAAAGTAATTAATATAAATGTATATATATCAAATAAAATATCGTCTTATATTTTCCAATGTAAATTAATTTCAATAAAAAAGATTGTTTTTCTAACTCTGATAAATTTTATGTTTTAATAATAATTATTATTTAGATAAAATCTATTAATAAAAAAATTTACTCTTCATAATTTTATTTTATATCACAATAATTTTTATAACTTTATAACACAATGAAGTATATTTATTATTTAAATTACAATTTGACACTAAAATCTTTAAAAAGGGAATTTTAAAGCAATTTGCATACTTCAAGTATATTATAAAATTTCAAATTTACAGGAATTCACATTTTTATTTCAGTTGATAGTAAAGGCAGTGCTTAAGAAAATTTAAAAAACTTTGCATTTTCTTAACTGACAATTTGCTTTCTATAAATCATAATTTGTCATATGAAATATTCACCATTATTAATGAAATGTAGAAAAATATCTCAGTATGATGGTGTGGCTTATAATGTCAGTAATTATAGTAGACTTCCATAGGAACTTTAAATATGCGCAATAACTAATAATTTATTTTGCTAAATTATTACAAATCTTATAAACATACTACTTCGAATAAGGCAACAGTCATTAAAATATTTTATAATTATAAGAGATGTTATAATATTTACTACAATATCTATATCGTAAGACATTTTAGTGGACGAAAACTTATAAATTATATAGTGGGGTAAAATATTTTAAATGATTATGTATAGTTAAGTATTTTTCATTATGAACATGAATTTAAACTAAAAATGTGGTATTAGAATATTTATTACATCATTTTTCCCAATTTATTGTTTAAAATTAAGTAATTTAGTATAATATATTATTGAAATTAAATCATTTATTAAATTAAAAAAAAGATAACTGTGATATATTCATTATCAAATTTTCTTTTGAGTAACTTTTGATATCTCACTTAAATACGTATATAAATTTTTGCAAAAAGAACTTTTTACTAATATTAACAGGTGTTGTATTTCACTGTATTGTTCTGGCTTATGTTTTTAAATTTTGAAAATTTAAAATTCTATAGTGAATGAAAAAAGTTTAGTTAATATTTTTTAACGTCACAAAATTTTCTTTCGAATTGAAAGGAGAAATAGTAATTTAAATAAATTTTGTATATTTTAATTCATAAATATTTTTTGCAATTTCTATTAATATATAGTTATGGAACGTTAAGTTCAAAAGAATCAGGGAATATTTTAAAAGAAACAATGCACAAGTAATTCTTAATTTTAATAATTATTTATTAAAAGCTTAGATCTCTGAAAATATATTTCTACACTTCCATTAATACCAAACAAAGAATTCAGAAGTAATAAAAAAAAATTCTAAAAACAAACGAGAAGAACTTTTCACATCAGAAATATTTTCCTGTATAAAATATAATTTTTTTCAACTGAATTATAACCGAATTTGCTTCGAGTTTAAATTATCTGTACTGAAAATATTTCTATATTAGAGAAGATCTCGTTCGTTCTGTTGTATTACGCAATATATTATAAATCATCATAAATTAACAAAATTGTGATTTCAAATCAGAGATTGTTATGAGTATAGTGTCATAAACTAATTAAATACTCGTATAAAATTTGCTCATTGCATCGAGTAAGGATATTAAATTATATTTCAAAGTTCAAGTATATATATGTATAAGAATTTTTCATTTTTTATCACTAAACAATTATCCTTCAATATAATATTTTTTTAGTTTAAATTTAAATTTAAGTATAAGTTATTGTCTTTTTACACAAAAACATGCCGCCCAACCTTTCTAGTGGTTAGCGTACCTGACTACAGATGGGTAGGACCTGGGTTTGAATCCTAGCTCAGGCAATGATGTACAGGGTGATCCAAAAGTCAGGACGAACTTTAAAAATGAATAATTCGAAAACGAATCACGATACAAAGATGCGGTTTGCACCAAACGGATAAAAAAGAAACCGGGTTTTGTGTGGCAATGAAAAAAATAGTTCTGTTGGCGACCAACAGATGGCGCTGTCAGATCTCTGATGTAGGATTATGCAAAGCAACAAACGATATAAAAAGAAGCAACTGCACCAGGTAATGGTAGTCGAAACTGGTATGCATTGAAATGCTGTCCATAGTTGAGAAAGCCCTCTTAGTTAAACTGTTTTATAAGAATTCGGAAAGTGCCATTGCGGCATTGCGAGCATATTGCTACATAAAGGGTATGCGAGATAGGAAAGGACCAATAACTTCATCTGCATTGAACAAAATTGTGAAAAAATTTGAAGCTACAGGTTTTTTGGCGTCAGGTCAAAGAAGTGGACGTCCCTCAACTGCAGCTGCTGTGGCCACAACAGTGGAGCAGACGGTGCAAGCCATGTCGTCGGTTGCTGCACATGGGGAGTGCAGTGCTCTAGAAGTTTCGAATCAGACAGGAGTGTCGTACGGAAGTGTCTGGAGAGCGCTGCGAGTAACTTTGCAACGATATCCCTACAAGTTGCAACATAACCAAGAACTAAAACCTCCTGACTTCAACTCTCGCCGACATTTTGCGAATTTCGTCTTCAATAAGATGGAAGAGCAGCACGACTGGCTTCACACTGTGCTTTGGACAGATGAAGCACATTTCACACTCTCTGGCGCTGTTAACACCCACAATTGTCAAGTGTGGACCACAGAAAATCCACATGCATTTGTTGAAGTACCCTTGCAACATCCTAAAGTGACAGTCTGGTGTGGCTTCATTGCTGAATTCATAATTGGTTCATTTTTTTCGAGGAAGTCACACAGACAGTTTCCGAACAGTTTCTGTCACCGGTAAGCGATATCTAGCACTGTTACAGAACAGCATTATTCCTGAACTGCAAGCGCGATAGCACTCCAAACAGTCACCTTTATGCAAGATGGAGCACCACCTTATATTGCTCTGCCTGTGCAACGCCTGCTACTCTCAACATTTGGGAAGGATCGCATTATCAGTCGCTACTTTAATCACTTATGGCCTCCAAGATCTCCCGATTTCACACCCTGTGACTTTTGGCTGTGGGGCTTCTTGATGTCAAAAGTGTATCGCAACCAATCGACATCACTAGCGGCACTGAATGATGCCATCCACCAAAATGTATCTGCCATAACGCAAGAAATGCTACTAAATGCTGTGAATGGTGTGGTGACTCGTCTCATAGCTTTACTTCTGAATGATGGACTGCACATTGAACATTTACTGCAGTAGGTACTAATTAACTGTAATTAATCTGACTCCATTATTCATTTTTTCATTTGTAAATCATCTTTTGTTGCAATAAAACACTATAGCGCCATCTGTTGGTCGCCAACAGAACTATTATTTTTTCATTGCCACACAAAAACCGGTTTCTTTTCCATCCGTTTGGTGCAAACCGCATCTTTGTATCGTGATTCGTTTTCGAATTATTCATTTTTAAAGTTTGTCCTGACTTTTGGATCACCCTGTACTTTCTCTCTCTCTCTCTCTTTCTTGTCTTTTCTTTGTGTGTGAATGGTTGCCTACCCTATAAATGGGTACCTATGGCATGTGTGTACTGAGAAAGTCGGACTCCACACCTAATATGGTTCAGTTGGAAAAGTGGAGCAGCGCACCCCAAATTGTAAGCCTGACTGGCACACGACAACAACAACACAAAAAAATACGCAGAGGAAAAGAGAAATACCATAATTGTTATTACTTCTTGAACAGGCTTAAGTATTTCTCAATCATTTTACTCGAAATAAGAAGAATATATTTTAATTTATTTCTTGAAATTTTCATTTATGCTCACTTTTGTACACCTTCAATTACTTAGACTTTATTCTCAAAATGGTTATGAAATTATCAGCTGAATATATTTCATTTAATAAATTGAAAGTATATTTTATATATTTGTTATTTACAGGAATTTTTTTTTCATTTAAAATAATTTATCTCTGCAATAAAAAATTTGTTTTTTTATTTTTAATAATATATTATTTTATCCTTTTTCTTGTTCAGAATACCTATAATTCTAAAATATAATTTTAGGTTCATAGTTTCCACATGGAATTTCAATTTATATTTAACTCTGAATCTCCATGAGTGGTACCTTTCTACGTTTGATACGAATGTATAATATGAATTCCAATTTTGTAGAAAACTTAACAATTAAACTTAAGAAAATAATTATTCTTTTTTATTTATAAAAGCATTGTTTTCACATATGTTTACAAAAAATTATGAAAATTAAATATTTATAAAAACATTTTAAGAAAAATTAATTGATTATGTGATATATATTATTTATAAAATTTTGAGTTTCAAATTATAATGTTCAGTCAAACTATTACAAGTATACATGAATAAAAAAATGAATATTAAAAAATTTCATTAATTTTATTCTGCAGAAACATTTTTTTATATTACACAATATGAGAGCAAAAGTGTGTTACTCTACAATTCATTATGTGCGTTATTTAAAAATCTAATACTTAATTTATTTTATTTTTTCACTTTTAATTTATTATTTTAAATCAATACATGAAATGGAATTCTTTAACTTTTTTATTTCTGATTTTACTAATTAATTAGGTCAAATCTGTTAAGTGACGAATTTCAATTCCATTGTCAAGAAATAATTAAAAAAATAATATCACAATTCTATAAAGAATTTCAAAATATTTTCCAAGTTTTCCAATTATAAAGCTGCAGGCTGTTATTAAGCAATGAAATGCACAATCCTCTTAAGAATAGTAGAAGATTAAAAGCCAGATTCAAATCTATTCAAGGAATTTCTCTGATTCGCGGCTTTTGTTCGGAAGATTGAATTCATAGTTCAATTGGATTTTCTTCTTTTGAAAAAAGAAGAAAATCGCACTATTGAAATTGGTCACTTAAAATGATAGGTCTATAAAATTTTCTCATGAAAATCGATACACATCTTTACAGCATGTATTTATCAATATTATTCAAATAATTATTACATATGAAATTCAGTTTTACGTACATGTAATGTAGTAAATATCTTTACGAATCTTTGATTATTTCAAAATATTATACCAAATATTTTCTGTGAAAATTATAGATAATTTAGATAAATAATAAGTCTTCATATTTGTATTATATATTAGTTTGGGGAAAAAGAAATCCATTATTTTTATGGGAACTTTTTGTAACTTCTTACAGATTCGCTTTGTTAAAAGGTTTAAAACAGTTTTCATGTAGATTTTTAGGTCTTGTGCGAAGCTACGACTACTGACATGCTGTCAAATTTGATAATTTTTGATATTTTATAGACAATTTCGACGATGTTGAATCCATGCGAGGTGCATCTTTAGCATCCAAATACCCAAATGGAATCGACGAAACCAAAATTGTGCTTAACTGATTGTTACAGTCATATATAGGACGATAAACACCTTTCACAATTTTAGCCACCTGGTTAGCATTTTCGCCATTATTTTTATAATGTATCGAAAACTAAAATGTATCGAATTTTCTGTTTGTTGTCTTCTATTTTAAAACCTTGTACTCATAACTGAATTAATCAAACAAAAAACCGTAAGGGAATATTTTAGTGTCAAATGTCACCTTTCCAATGAGCATAAATTTGAAATTGTTTGATAGATACCTCACGAGATAGCGATCACTACAGACGTCTACCGAAAACATAATGGATAACTATTTCCCCAACCTAATATATAACTGAACTATAATCTATCAAACTTAATAAACTATTAGACAAAAAAAGTAATAAAATAATCTCGTAAATGAATGATTAATACTAAAATATTTTAAATTTACCAATATTAAGAAAAACATTTTGAAAAATTTATTTTGAAAGAGTTTATATTAATCAAAATATGATTCATTGAGTTACTAACTTATACTTCTACCACAATCAAATTTTTTTATTTTGTAGCTATGTTGCCACTTTGATTGGAAAAAAAATAATATTTTGATTAAAATTTGAATATCAAATAAAATAAATTTATTCTAATTAGTTATTGATAATTAATTTGAAATAAGTTTGTTTGCAAAAACCTTGAATCCCATCCGATTGCAACTAAAAATTAGTTGCAATCCATCCTGACTGATGTCTATTGACATCCATCATGTTTATAAAGTTTGCTTTGAATTATCCTTACAAAAATTATCTACTTTCATATAGCAGCAAATGAAAGCAGAAATTGATCAGTACATTGTTTTTATAAATTTTTTGATGTTGTTCAGTAGTACACTGGGTTATAAATAGTATAAATGTTTAGCTTAACAAAAAATAAAAGAATTTTATAACAAAAAATTATACATTTTGTTATAAAATTCGAATATTAGTAAATTTTTATTTTAAATTTGATATTCTTGCATTTAAGTTCTAAAATATGAATAAAAGAGATATGATAACTCGAATATTTGCATTTTCTATTTCAGAATATAATAATTTTGAAACTTAAATTGTATTTATTTAATGAGATTATGATGCCCACCTTACACATAGCATGGTACAAATCGTTCCAATAACAATCTCAACTAAATTTACATTTTCTTCAAAATCATTAACAAACGCATAAAATAAAGAAGAACACTTTTCTTTTTAAAACAATTTTGTTACACCTTTGCGGCACTTTAAATTTATATTTTTAAAAGAATAGAGAAGCACCTATGATCCCAATAATATAATAATGAATCGATTCATAAGGGAGACAGACGTGAATGGTAATTTGCTGCCAAAACTTATTTCTTCTCATAATAGGAGAATACCAAAATTCTAATTTGATTACACGTACTTCATTTTCATATTTTCTTTTTTCCACACCTTATCTAAACTCAAAATGCATCGCTAATTTAAAGATCACAGATGAGTAAAAAGTTCCAAAGAAAATAACCTCGCACGCAGATGTTTCAGATGATGTTCTTTAACGACAGAGCTGCTCGTAACCTGAAATCCAATAAAGAGTTTCGCATGAAGTAAATTTGCAATTACCCAACAAAACTCTCTTCAAGAGCAGGTGTTTTGGAATTCTGCACAGATTCAAGAGTCTTTTTTTTTTCTTCTTCTATTAAATTTTTAAAGAAGCCAAGCTGCACCCGTTTCCCAT